>JADQWA010000274.1:25424-255424 GCA_018344505.1 Nebria ingens riversi | reverse complement strand
TATCTTCTATATTAGGTCGTGAAACTAGACAAAAGAATAATTTTTGAAATTAATTTGATATTCTACGACAGTTTATTTTAAAATAATTTTTGATAAGTACTTGTCATTTTATTTTCAAAGGTTTTTTTAAGCCAACAGTAAATGTCATGTTGATAAGTTTTTAGCAGGTTTTAGTTACGAAATGACGTAAGGTTGTTGCCTGCGTATCTGAACTATAAAAGATTTC
Organism: Nebria ingens riversi; assembly: GCA_018344505.1. Taxonomy (NCBI): domain Eukaryota; kingdom Metazoa; phylum Arthropoda; class Insecta; order Coleoptera; family Carabidae; genus Nebria; species Nebria ingens. Next base: position 255,198 of record JADQWA010000274.1, on the reverse strand, counting down.
TATGTGTAGTTTTAATGTCACAGAAGGGTGTAAAACTTCATTCGATATTTTTATTTTTGATGCTGTCCCTAATAGTAAAGTTTTACCTATTTTTGTCATATAAGAGGGTGGTTTGGAAAGTTCTCAGCATGCTGGCGTTTTAGATGCCTGCGTTTAGTTGTTTGTTTGTGGCGATCGAGTAAAACAAATTAGTTTTGTTATTTGCCGCGTTTGTTAACAGTCGACCAAAAACGCATTTAAATGAACACTTCTCAAGAGTGTTTAGACTTATTTAAACGCGATTCCGCTGAGTGTCTTCGACGTTTTATAACAGTAGATGAAACATGGATTAACCATTACACACCAGAGATGGAAAAAAAAACGTTGGTCTAAATGTATTGCATTGCAAAAGTTAACATAAAAATAAACATTCTCCAAAATCTTGTGTTTTCTTTGTCAGGCCGAGGACTTTCCGAACCACTCTCGTATATATATATATATATATATATATATATATATATATATATATATATATATATATATATATATATATATATATATATATATATATATATATATATATATATATATATATATATATATATATATATATATATATATATATATATATATATATATATATATATATATATATATATATATATATATATATATATATATATATATATATATATATATATATTATATATATATATATATATATATATATATGTATATATATATATATATATATATATATATATATATATATATATATATATATATATATATAAACATTCCTCCTGTTTCCTATTTGTAATAATATTTATACTATTGTAGAATGGATCATAGATGTACTACATTATCAACATTATTTATATTTCTATCAATACTAACGCAAATATCGAGCTATTGTGCGGAACACAGAGATTATACACATGGTGTTAAATATCAGTGCGAAAATATGAGTCGTGAACTATTTAAAACAGAAATAAAGGTTATTTCTGAAATTAAACAAATCTATGATCTAAAAATTTCAAATGTAAATTTAGGTAGTATTAATCAAAGTCTTTTTAGCGAAGGCAACTATGTATATATGCGTACTTTAACTATAGAAATGTGTAATGTGGAATCCATTGCATTAAATACTTGGTCAGCTTTTATCAATCTAGAATATTTAGAAATAAGCGGTAATAATATAAAACAGTTTCACGGTGAGTTTGTGATTAATTTACCTGAAGCACGATCTTTAAATTTAACTAACAATAATATTCAACAATTAACAATTTCATGCGAAACTTCTTTATATTTCAACGAATTGATTCTAAATAATAATCAATTAAGTAAGCTAACAAAAGATTTCTTTTTAGTTAACTATTGCGTAAACCTAAAACGACTATCTATTTGCAATTCTAGTATAGAAACAATCGAAGAAGGCATTTTTTCTAATTTTAAACAATTAACAGAACTTCATTTGTCTTACAACAAATTAAAAAACTTAAATTTTATAAATAATAATATAGACAGCTTACTTCAGTTTAATGTTAGTTATAATGATATAAATATCCTTAAAATTGGGACACTTGCGAACTTAAGATATTTAAGATCTTTAGATTTAAGTCATAATAATATTTCATCTATAATAAATGTTGATATGTTTAATTATATGTTATATTTAAACGTTGGTATAGGTGATCTAACAAAAATTGCATTAAAAGAATTGTATCTTCAGAACAACAATATTTCAATTTTAAAGCCATTTCACTTTAGTACTATGACTTCTTTAAAAGCACTAAATTTGAATATGAACCCAATCACTGTTGTAGAACCAGGAGCTTTCAGTGGTTTGCAAAAACTTAAAGTTTGTAATTTACGGTATATATTTTCGAAAATATCAACATTAAAATCAGAAATCTTTCAACAGTTAAATAGCTTCGAAATATTAGATTTGACAAATATAACTATAACAACAATTCAATCCGAGGCATTTGTTGGTTTAAATATTTTGACAGAGCTTCACTTGCAGAATAACAACATTTCTATAATTGACGTTAACGCGTTCAAAGGGTTGACTAATTTGCAAAAACTCTACTTGCAAAATAATAGCATTTCAACATTGAATTCTAAAAATTTTTTTGATCTTGATTCACTCAACACACTTAATTTGACAAAAAATCCTATTGTGCATATAGAACCAAACGCATTTAATGGATTATCAAGATTAACTGATATTGATTTTCGCGATATGTTTCAAAAAACGAAACACCTCAAATCGAATATGTTTAATGGTTTATCTAGTATATCCGAATTAAACTTTTCAAATTTCAATATTCAATCTATAGAAGGATACACATTTATAGGGTTGACCAGTTTGTATAACCTGAATTTACAGAATAACAATTTGTCGATAATACGGTCTTATACATTTGATAAGTTACCGCGTTTAACCAATCTGGATCTAAGCAAAAATCCGATTGTTAGTGCTGAACCAAACGCGTTTGCAAACATACCAAATTTTGGTATAATTAACATTCGTTTGATATGTTATAATATACAACATATACAAAAAGGACTATTCAACGGTGCTCAACAAGTATATACTTTGAATTTAACATCTCTTGGTCTTAAAGTACTAGAAACTGATAGTTTTTATGGACTTTCGAATTTGCGGTATTTATATTTACAGAATAACAGTATTGCGTATTTGAAAGAAAATACTTTCTGTAGTTTAACTCAATTGACTGTGCTGTATATGTCGAATGCTGGTATTAAAACCATTGAAATTGGAGCTTTTAAAAATATGAATAGTTTACTCAGTTTATTTTTGCAAAACAATTTTATAACCAAATTACAAGCGCATACATTCATAGGACTGAAAAATCTAAGAAATATAAATTTTATAAACAATCACGTTGAATCCATCGACTCAGGCGCATTTAATGATTTGTTAAATTTGCATCAAATTGAGCCAGTTACTTTTTTCCACAACATAGAAATATTGCAAACTGGTTTCTTTGACGGCTTATATTCTGTGAAATCATTAAACTTATCATATCTTGGTATTCAAATGATTGAAAGTCATGCATTTGATGGTTTAAAAAACTTAGTATCTTTGTCACTAAACAATAATAACCTTACTTATATAACTGCGAATGCATTTACCGATTTCCCATTTTTAACTAAAATAACACTTACTAATAATCCTATTGAAGCAATTGATACTATCGCATTTGCCGTTCTCAGGAGTCTTCAATATTTGGACATTTCATTTACAAATCTCACTACATTACACCCTGGAACATTCGACAGAATGCCTTCTTTAATTACACTCGATTTATCATTCAATAAAATTGATAATCTAGACACTGGTACATTTCATAAACTCACATCGCTGCATGAACTACATCTCCAATATAACACGATTTCAATACTTACGACAAACGCGTTTTTAGGATTAGAAAATTTACAATTGTTAAATTTAACCGGGAATCCAGTCGCAAATATAGAACTCGGTGCGTTTATTGGCTTAAACAGTTTAAAGTCTTTTGACGCACTTATGTTTCATACAACAACATTGAAATTTGAGATGTTTAAAAATTTGCCAGCATTAATGTCTTTGAATTTAATGCAACTCAACATTGACACGATTGAAAATGGTTCATTTATCGGTCTTAATAAATTGCAGACGTTGTTATTGGACCATAATGCAATAGGGACACTGTTTGAGGCAATGTTTTCGGAGCTCAGTTCTCTCACTAGACTCAATTTGACTTATTCGCAAATAGAAACTATTGAGTCATATGCGTTTAGTGGTCTTCGTCAACTAAAAGTTTTAAATTTAGAAGGAAACCCTCTGTTTACTATACAAAATCATTCGTTTTTAGGTCTAATGTCTTTAGCGTCATTTAATGCTAAAATATTATTTTCAAACACAAAAATCATCAGGAGTTACTTGTTCAGCGGTTTATCTTTGACGCGTCTTAATTTATCAAATGCGAATATAGAAACTATAGAAGCAAATGCTTTTAATGGGTTATCATTATTAAAGTATCTTGATTTACAGAATAATAAAATAACTGAACTGAAATTGAATATATTTAATGGAACTGGTAGTTTAGATACTATTAATTTTGATAAAAATGATATAAACACCATTCAGTCTGGTGCGTTCAATGGTTTGGATAACTGTTATATAGTTCCTTTTGATTCACTTTTCCGAAATTTAACCACACTTGAAATTGGCTTATTTAACGGTTTTTCTGGTTTACGCCATCTAAGTTTATCGAGCAAACATATAAAAAATATCCAACCCGGTTCTTTTACTGGTCTTACTAACTTGCAAACTATATATTTAGATAACAATGACTTAACTATAATCAAATCAAATACATTTCGTAACCTGACACAATTATTCTATTTAAATTTAAATAATTCTGGTATTAGAATGTTGGAACCAGGTTCGTTTACTGGTTTATATAATATTCAAGAATTGTATATACATAATAATTCGATAGGAACTTTACCAAATAATGTTTTTATCGGATTGACTAACTTGCAGAATCTTAATTTAGCCTATTTGAATATTAGCTATATTGAAAGCAATGCCTTCTTAGGTTTATCCGCATTGCGTGTTTTATGCCTTGAAAATAATAATATTAACTATATAAAACCATTTACTTTTAATAATACACGAAATTTGGTATCGTTAAGATTAAAAGGAAATCCAATTTTCGAGTTTAATCCTGGGATGTTTTATGGCTTAAACAATTTTCACACATTCAATTTTCATTCGATATTTGAGCAAGTAACAATTTTAAAAAATGGTTCGTTTCAAGGATTTTCGAATTTGCAAACATTAAATTTGTCTAATTTGAGAATTGAAAGCATTGATCGGGGGGCTTTTCGCGGGTTGCATTCGTTAGTAAATTTGTATTTACAAAATAATAGAATCACCACGCTTAAATCGGGTATATTTAACGAAAGTATACAACTTATAAATCTAAATTTGACATGCAATAAGATATCCTACATAGAACCTGGATCATTTATTGGTTTGGGAGAATTACGAACGATTAACGAACGTACAATTTTTAATGATATTACAATTTTAAAAACCGGCATGTTTCAAGGTTTAGCTAAAATAAACACATTAAATTTGTCAAGTTTGAATATTAAAATTTTAGAAACTAGAACCTTTAACGGACTCTTCAATCTTCAATTTTTATACTTAGACAATAACAATATCAATACGCTTCAAGCGAATGTATTTCAAGGATTACAAAACTTGATTTTTCTCAATTTATTCAATAATAAGATCAAAATAATCCAACCAAACGCCTTTTTAGATCTACATAAAATTACAAATATAAATTTATACAACAACTGTATTTCAGTAATATCAAAAAACTCATTTGCTGGCTTAACAAGACTATCCGACTTAACACTTACAAATTTGAATATAAATGTTATTGAACCAGAATTATTTACAGGCTTAAGCAATATATACAAATTGACCATCGCAAATAGTTCAATAGAAATATTGAAGAAAAACGCATTTAAAAATTTGTATACTATCAAATACCTAAATATTTCTAACTTAAATATTAAAATCATTGAACCAGGTTCATTTAATGGATTAACTTCACTGAACAGGTTATTTTTGGAATCAAACAAAATCAGTGTGTTACAATCGTATATGTTTAATGAAACTGTTAATCTAATTGATTGTAATCTAGATAATAATGAAATAACACAAATTGAACCAAACGCGTTTATGGGTTTGAAGCGTGTGAAATCATTAAATTTTAAATCTGTGTTTAAAAATATAACAACTATAGATTCAGGTGTGTTTAGAGGCCTCGGGGCACTAGAAACACTTGATTTATCCGATTGCGGAATTATTTCAATAAAAAAGGAAGCATTTGTTGGAGTAAATTCTCTTGACTCATTAAATTTAAAACATAATAATTTAACAATAATACATACTGATAATTTCAAAGATTTATTTAGGTTAAAAAGTATTCAATTAACGCAAAATAACCTTCGTCATTTGGAGACTAGAGCTTTTGCTGGTCTCGCAATTATTAATTTAGATTTGACACATATGGATATAGAAACAATGGATGAAGGTGCATTCAGTGATATTCGGCAAATAAAACTATTGAAACTCTCACATAATAATATTAAAAATATTTCTTATGATTTATTCGGTGGAACTGATGAGTTAAATAAATTATATTTGGATAATAATCAAATTGGGAATATCGCAGTTAATGCTTTTCAATCATTACCACAATTAAATTATTTATATTTACAAAATAATAACTTAACTCTCGTTAAAATCGGTACTTTTTCTGCATTGAAATATTTGATTTATTTAGATTTATCTCATAATCGTTTGGTTTCTATTCATCATATTCTTTTATTTCCTTTGAAGCGTTTAAAAACGTTAAAGATCAATCACAATGAATTGAAGAATTTAAATCCAGCACTAATATTATCACATATACTTTTAAATAAGATTGATATACAAGGAAATCCGTGGTCATGCCATAATCTAACTTTAATGCTTAAGTTTTTTCAATCAAAATCTATTAATGTAAATATTATTGCACCATATTATATTGGCGAAAACGTTCTAGGAATACAGTGCAATGATTCAATTGATGAATATGGAATGCTACAAACGAATAAAAATTTGTCAGATACTTCTCAAACATTAGTTGAAAAGGATTCAGTAAAAAAATTTGCTAATAGTAGTTTAAATGTATTATTAGAAAATATGAATAAAGAAGCATTTAAAAAATTTTCAAATATAACTGAACTATTACAAAAATTAGTAGAAATAAGAAATCAAAACGAAAATACTAAACACACCAGTACAAACTCAAAGGACCATTTGACGGATAAAATAAACAATGAGTATTTTCAATACCAAGTTGACCAACCGAATGAAGTAAATTTAAAAATATTAACAGAACTACGAAAGTTTAATGAAACAACAACCAAAGATATGTTTATAACCGCATTATTAGTTATTTTACTTTGTTATATATGTTTCAAAATCGGTAGTTTTGCGATAAAAAAGTTTAAAGATCATTTCAATTTATCACCATTAAGGAATAGAAATACAAGAGACTCAGATATCGAGCTAATAGATTCTGTCAATTCGCAGGCAATATAATTTTTAATTGTTGAATAACATAATAGTATATATTTGTATTTATGTAAATACTTTTACTCAAATGCACGATTAGTATAATAAAATCTTGGATAGTATTAGCCTTAACTTTGTAAAACTTCATATCAATATAAAAATAATAGCTTTTTCGCCACTACCCAATCATAGGAAATCTTTTTTATATCATAAAATAATTCTATGTATAATTGTAAATATGATCATTTAAGTATTCAAGTCGTTTTTGCATATTAAAACGAGATGAGGCATGTTCTTTCCACAAGTGATCATGGATTCTAAAAAATCATAACAATTTTATTCTTATTCGATTCAGAGGAGTGAAAGGATTTCGTAAACTAATCATACATTGCGTAGTAGTTTTGAAAAAATAAGGGGGAAACGTAAAACATAAAAATCAAGATCGTTCAGATCCATGATCGGTGGGTGGAAAAGACATGCAACGCTCGATTTCGAATAAACGAATATAGAGCTATGCGAAAATCTACAAATATTTTACTTTTTAGAGTGTAAGTTTAAATTTTATATAAGTACATTTTATATTTTTTTAATAATTAAGGTGAACCATCAAGCTCGCTAAAACATCGTGCCTATCAAATGAAAAAAAATACAATTCGATGTGTATTTGCATACAAATGCATTGATAAATATTTCAATTATTTTCTATTTGTATTAATGGAGAAAAAAAATAAAAACTATGAAAAAGTGCCTATTTTGGGGGTTTTTATTTTTTATCTCCAATAATACTAGTTAGAAAAAAATGAAATTTTTACCATGCATTTTTAATGCAAATACACATCGAATGAATTTTTTTTAAAATAAAAACTCCCACAATAGGCACTTTATCATAGTTTATTTTTCTCAATTAATACAAATAGAAAATAATTGAAATTTTTATCAATGCATTTTTATGCAAATACACATCGAATGTTTTTTTTTTTTTCATTTGATAGGCACGATGTTTTTAAACGAGCTTGATGGTTCACCTTAATAATATAAATTTAATCTACAAAAGTTTATAGGTACGCAATTTAAGTTAAGTTGTCGCCACTGAAGTGAGAATATAGAACTGGTGATAAACATATGTATATAATGTATGTAATCTTTCACCTTAGTGAAATTGTAATAAAATTCTAATTTACGCCTCGTTATTCGTTCACCACAAATTATCCCTACACATTTTAAATCTCTACCCATTAAATCCTTCCAAAACCATTAACAATGATTTATTTAGTTGAATTATATCTAAACACTTTGTAGTTCTGTATAACCGCTGTATAATTGGTAGGTATTTTGTAAACTTGAATCGAAATTTGTTTTGTCAAACTAAAATATTTAGGTGAAAGAGCAGCTTCCCTTGGCTTGAGTCAATAAAGAAAATGTATTATTATATTATAAAAATTAATCCTAGAAAACATGCCACGTTAAATTATAGATAAATATTAATGCTTCGTAAGCTGCTTAATTATAAATAACTTGAAACAATAATTAATGCCAATACGATATCTTATCAGCTTATTTTCAAAGAAATTATTAAATTGCGATTTCAACCCATTTAATCATATGTTTTTGTTATCGTCAATTTTGAATAATACTAATATTTTGTATCCCGTATTACAAACATCGGCCATGTATTGGCCCTAAACTTTCTTTTACGTAGTCAGTATATTTAGATTTGATAGTATATAAATAAAAATATAAAAAGTTTAAATTTGAAGAAAATATTTTCATTCATTGTCCAATAAAAGTGTAAAGTTAGTTTATGTCAGATTTCCAAAGAAAACATATGTATTTCAGATTTTAAATGTTGGATTTTATAGTAGTATAAAGAAAATATGGGTAAAGTGAGTATTAGGAAGGCCACTGACAGTTGCTAACGAAATACACTGAAAGTATACCCTACGATGTGATTTGCCCCTTAAGCCAGGGCAAGGATTAGGTTTTTGGCCGCGGTGGGGGGGGGGGGGGGGGCAGACCAAGAAAACCCTTTCGATGAACTATCTGGAACTATCCTTCAGCGGTTATGCTTTTTTTTTTGACATACGTCAGTGGCCCTCCTAAGACTCACTTTTACCGAAAATATTATTATTCATTACATATTATTAAAAATTATTGTGGCCGGGCATTTTTAGTTTTCAAATTAACTTTAAACCAGAGAAAATATTTATATATAATATTTTAAATTATTTACTAACTTTTGTAACGGTTTTTCACTAAACTTATTTGTGACACTGACAATAAATGTTAAATGTCAAAATATTGGAATATTTAAAACAATTGACATACATAGTAGATGCGATTTATTATATATGATTTCCCATACCTACGTAACTATGGCAATATCAATAAGATAAGATCTTGTAACTGGTACTTTTCGAAGAAATGTTTCAAACAAAAATTGTGCAGAATTCTAATATCTTTCAATGTTATTCTAACAATTTTTACTGCAAGTATAGCCGTTTTGGAGATATTGCAGAAATTGCAAAAAAAGTCTTGAGTAAACATGCACTTCCGGTTTGAATATGCTTTTCAAAAATAGGAGGTTTTCACCCCAGGCATATACAAATCTTAAGTTTAAAGTTTCATAATTTTATCTTCAACGGTGTAGGCTGTAGAGCGCATACACACAGACATCATTCCAAAAATAGTCAGACTCGATTCAGGGAAGGTCAAAAGGTGTATTTCCGTTAAAATTTCGAGAATTTTTACTTTCTTTTACGAAGTAATAAGTAAGTATTGTAATCACGAAAAAAAAATTTCTCGAAATTTTTACGGAAATACACCTTTTGACCTTCCCTGAATCGAGCCTGACTATTTTTGGAATGACGTCTGTGTGTGTGTCTGTGTGTATGCGCTCTACAGCCTACACCGTTGAAGATAAAATTATGAAACTTTAAACTTAAGATTTGTATATGCCTGGGGCGAAAACCTCCTATTTTTGAAAAGCATATTCAAACCGGAAGTGCATGTTTACTTAAGACTTTTTTTGCAATTTCTGCAATATCTCTGAAACGGCTATACTTGCAGTAAAAATAGTTAGAATAACATTGAAAGATATTAGTATTCTGCACAACTTTTGTTTGAAACATTTCTTCAAAAAGTGTACCAGTTACGAGAAAATTGCTATTATCTTATTTATATTGCCATAGTTACATGGGTATGGAAAATTATACATAATAAATCGCATCTACTATGCATGTCAATTGTTTTAAATATTCCAATATTTTGACATTTAACATTTATTATTAGTGTCACAAATAAGTTTAGTGAAAAACCGTTACAAAGGTTAGTAAATAATTAATAATTAAATATTATATATAAATATTTTCTCTGGTTTAAAGTTAATTTGAAAACTAAAATATGCCCGGCCATAATAATTTTTAATAATATGTAATGAATAATAATATTTTCATTATACTACTATAAAATCCAACATTTAAAATCTGAAATACTTTACACTTTTATTGGACAATGAATGAAATATATATTTTTATTTATATACTATCAAATCTAAATATACTGACTAGGTAAAAGAAAGTTTAGGGCCAATACATGGCCGATGTTTTTTTTCGTGATTACAATACTTACTTATTACTTCGTAAAAGAAAGTAAAAATAGTACTCTTATAAATTTTAATAAAAATTCATTTCACATCTCCCTGGTTACAAAAATATATACGGATCGCTTGGTCGTTCATTAGACCTCATTATTAGATTTCATAATACAGTAGAATCCACTTATAATGAATTTAAGTGTCCATTTTATGAGAATCTTAATTAAATTACACACAAGCAATGGCTTCGCCAATGCCTAAAGTTCGGCATGGCGAGTTTCTGAATAAATAATATTTATACTGATCAAAGCATTCATACCTTGGTTATTATAAAAAGTATACTCGGCGAACTGTTGTCCAAACTTTGACATGTCGAACTTCTGCATAAATAACTATTATTGCACTGTCATTAAAATAATCGTAGTAACAATCAAATCAACAACGATATAGTAATTAATCTAAAATATCAACTGTCGTATGTATTAGTCAAAGTATCGTGCAAGCCGGAAAAAAAAAACAAAAACAGTTCAATTGATTTTATTTATTTTAAAAATTATTATTTTCATTCTTTTTTTACGACTTTCAGTTATAACTTGAATAAACTTTAAATACATCAAAAAAATTGTAGTTTTACGTAAATGTTGGTATAAGTAATATTTTTGTGATTTAAAAAAAAAATTACGTTCATTATTTTGTTACGGCATTCAGTTATAATCTCAAAAATGTCTAAATATATCAAATAATTTGGAAATTTACGTAGTTATTTTTGGTCTAATTAATATTTTTCTAAGTGCTTTTTAAAGTGTAATTTTTTTTTGCGGGCTCAATGTCTCCTAAAGTACGGCTCTGATTGGATTTAAAATTCGAGCGTAAGAAATTGAGTACCTACACATCATGTGTGCCAAATTTGGTTGAAATCAGCTTAGTACCTTCAGAGGAGTAGAGGTGACTAAATTTTGACGACTAGCGAGCGAGCGACCAACATGTTACCAAGTATTTGACATATTTACATTTTCGGAATCAGGGCGATAAATGACGAACTTTTTGTTAAGGAAATTTTTCAATCCGAGAATGTTACAAACAAATTATGCAGACAAACACCTAAGCTCTTAGGTACTACGTACGGCGAGCTAAAAAATTAAAGGAATAAATGCATGAAAATTGCAAACAAACATATTCCAAAAACATTCGCATTATATGTGAAACAAAACACATACATACATTAGTCTATTGTAAGCGTATCCTTCATAATACGTATTTTATCCTGGACCATTATAGACGAGTTTCCATTATAAGCGAGACCATTATAGGTGGATTGCACTGTATTTTTGAAATTACTACCGATTGGGCATAGTGTGATACTTCAAATTCCATGCCGAACGAAGAATATATAAGTTTGCTACTTATAAATAACTGTACATTCCAAAATATTGAAAGTCCATTATTCCTAATTCAATCAGATGGATACAATTATTAAATGATAATGTAACTAAGAGGATAATTTAAATAAAACAAATACAATGATGTTTTAATAAATATATTTTTACTGTAACTCAAAGAACTATGATCAATATAATTTTAATCAAATGAATGGTATGTGTAGTATTTTAATTTTTAAACAGAAACTAGTATCACAGAATAGAACTAGCACAAAAACGCCAAGGATTTGTTCTTCCTTATATTATGTAGTGATGTCTTCGGGCAGTTTAAAAACATGATTGTGCAAATAACTCATGATTAAACAAAAAAAAAACAAAGCAAGTTACTACGCTTGCGCGTAACTTTCAATTTGTTGTGCTCGACATTGGTTCATATGTTCTAAAAATTTCGCAACTTTAGGACTGTTTTTACTTGTTCTGTTTTCTAGTATAACTCTTGTATTTTTCACACTTTGCATATTTTGGTAATGTCTTTGATAATTAAAAACAGCTGCAAGCAGATGCCATATACAAAACTCGGGCCACAGAACATCAGCAAAGCACACTTGCGCATTTTGGATTTGCCACAAAAGAAAATCACTAAATCGCACTTCACCCGAAGTTCGAATCAATAGATCCGGATCGAAACTCTTATTTGTATATAAACAATTTGAGATTAATTGTTCATCGATGTCTGTCTCTTCTATTAAACCCGATTCTACACCTTCAACAATTGATTTGATGGAGTTTGTGATTTCATCACGCGCTGAAATGAAATTTTATTTAAAACAAATTAATTGAAAGTGTTCTTTGACTACGAAAACGTCTATATCATTTTCATTACATTTGATGAGCGTTTCTCCAAATATGTCAAATTTAATAACATCCGCAATAAAAATTATAATGAGTCTTTCAATCGACATTTTGCTGTCCAAAACCCGATTGCACCAAAGCAAATTAAATTTAATAGAAAATTATTTGTTGTATTTTGTTAAGTGATGTTTTTATAAAAAAAATTTCATATTAACTATATATTATTGTTCATATAAACTTGCATTGAATCTAATTAGCGTCGGGTAGGTTTTTATTAGTGCAACTGACCATTAGACATATTTATTATTATAAGCGTCAAAGAACAATTTCACTTATTATCGCCATAAGCAACGCTATCGGACAACTCAGAGAGAAAGGATCCGGTCTCATGCCGGACAATGTATTAGTAATGCTTTGTCTAATAAGTAATAATTATCGTACTTATATTAAGACTAATGTTTGATCTTCATTGCGCGATAATTATTTTATGATTATCTAATTCTACAATGATTGTGAATATTCAATACTGCACGCAAACATGTCAAAATAACGTGTGTACTTATCTATACTCGCTAATCATTACCAAGCGTACATAATTATCGTAATTTTTAATTAGAGAAGACTAAGCATAACCAATACTTTGTTAAACATAATATGTAATCATCGGATAGACAGAGTAAGAGGATATAATGTACAGACGGAAGAAAGACTACAATTTGTTCTTTTACGTTTTAGTCAGCCAATACGTTGTGAAAGAACTAATCGACGTCAATATTCATCGTATTCAACTCTTGAATGAGGCTCAAATGAAGTCAAAAATTTGAACAGTGTGAAAAATTGTGTTTGATTTTCTGTACTGTATCCACCATCCAATAATTCTACTTATAGGTAAGGGATGAATATGACAAAAACGTTTTTTATCCACAACGTTCAATTTGTTTTTCTTAAATGAAATAAAACCGCCAACCGGTTTCATTTAAGAAATAAAAATTTTACGTTGTAGATAAAAAATTATTTTTTTTCCATTTTCATCCCTTATCTAAAACCCACCACAACTGAGTTGAACATTCAATCAATTCTAAAGTAAAATAATATGCTATGAATCGAATTTTTAGTTGTATGTACCTAATGAAATGATATAATTTAGGAAAAATATGCAACATAATACTGCACCAAAAATATTCTTATATTAAAATATATATATATATAAAATATTATATATATATATATATATATATATATATATATATATATATATATATATATATATATATATATATATATATATATATATATATATATATATATATATATATTCCTCCTGTTTCCTATTTGTAATAATATGTATATATATATAGATAAACTTACAGAATTTAATATTCGATAAACAGATCGCCTATTGTTTCCATTTAAATGATAGATAATTCGATTAAAGCGCAGTTTCAAAATTTTATGAAATTTAGTATATAATATTAAACGATAAATAGTATACTTACAGGTATATGCAAATGCAATATTTAAAAATGCTTTACTATTATTTTTAGTCATAACGATCGCTTGAGCAATAACTCTTCTTAAATCTTCATCCAGAAGCGATAGATTTCCAATGACTCTGATACAAACACCCTGCTCCATTATTTTATCTCTAAAAGTAAATAAAATTACATTATTACAACATAAAATTTGAATAAAACAATAACTATACTTCTCTTCTAGTAATTTCTCGAATTTCTCTTTTGCTAATTCCATTAACTTGCTTACTTCATCGCTACTACGTTTGAAATTCTCTATACTAAATGCGTAAACAGTAACTTCTGGTATACCAAGATCTAGACACCATTGCAGGCATTCGGCTAGTTTGTCAAAGCCTTTTGTGTGACCTTCTATTTTATGTACATTAGTCTTTTTGGCATATCTGCGATTTCCATCCATTATAAATGCTACATGTCGTGGTATAGGTCCAGTTTTTAATATTTTCACACATAATCGTTGTACCCACGTTAAAGAACTGTCGATAATCCAAGACATATTTTCGAATTGCGTATATCTATAAATAATAATAAACATAATAAATACTATATGGTTTCACTTTTAAATTCTTTATTAATGTTACGGATGTTAGTTTTGGGTAGCTGAGGTTTTAAGATCACTTAACCGGGTTACATGCGATATTTATATGCAATCATGAATAATAATAGATCTAAGGATTTTAAGAGAAAAACACCTTGTGACCTTCCCTGAATCGAGTCTGACTACTTTTGGAATGAGGTCTGCCTGTGTGTGTGTTCTAAAGCCTAAACTGTTGAAGGTAAAATTATAGAACTTTAAACTTATGATTTGTATGTGCCTGTCACAAAAACCTATTTTTGAAAAGAATGTTCAAACCGGAAGTGCATATTTACTCGTCATATTTTACGGTTTCTGCAATATCTTTGAAATGGCTGCACTTACAGTAAAAATCGTTACAATTAAAATGAACGATATTAGTATTCCGCATAACTTTTGTTTAAAACATTTCTTCAAAAAGTGTACCGGTTACAAATAAATTGCTATTGAAATTCTTACTTTTCTTATTTATACAGCCATAGTTACGTAGGTATGGAGTATTATATTTAATAAATCGTATCAACTATGACCTGTCAACTGTTTAACAGGAAAACAAAATAGACTCAAATAATTTGTGATTTGACATTTAAGGTCTGTTGTCACAAATAGATTTAGTGAAAAAGTAAAACTATTTTATCAAAATATTTTGTTAAGTTTTAAGTTCGTTTGAAAAATAAACGTCTGGCCATAATAATTTATAATATAAATTTAAATCAATCAATATAAAATACCTGTAATGTCTATAACTTAATCAATTTTGCAAAAAGAAATTAAACAAAATTGAATAAATACCAAAATACGCGTCGTTTCAAGAGCTACAAACAATATCACAGGAAATTTTCGCTATTAATTTCGCTATATATGGAGCATTCCATTTAAATCGTAAAAAATTAAAATGGAAAAATTGCATATAAAATCCTAATAATAAACTTTAAAAATCCACATCTCGGTCGTATTATAACGTACAGAGTCAAACCAAAATACGCGTCTTTTCAAGAGCTATAAATGACATTCTCTGCTATATGTGAAGGAAAATCGCAAAAACCGTACAAAAAATTTAAAATCCAAATTTTGGACATCTTGTACGGGGTTTAAAAATCTGAAAAAAATCATGGAAGTAGTGTTCGATGAGACAAACATCATGGCAGAAATAAACTTCACGCTCTTCTTAACCTTATATGATGCAATCAAGTTTTAAAGTTTTTAGAATTTTTTAGGCCTTAATGACCTTGAATAGGTTTTACAGAAAAAGTGTTTTACCATCTATACTTATGATTTTTTTGAAAATCTAATGATATTTACTTATATACTAAAAAATATAAAAACCGAAAAATCCTTTTTTTTGTCCCTGTTAGGGGGAAGGGAGGTTTTGAGTAACGGACCGTGGATACCTTATTTTTTAGGTCCAAGTAACGATATTATCGGGTTTATTTCAAAATCCATGGACAGGGGCATTTGATCCATCTTAACCGGGGATACCCTTTGTGATATAATTTGATAATAACGACTTTTAAATGTTGTGACTATCGAAATGCAAAAATGTGTAATCTGATGCGTTAGTACAATACTATTATAACCGCAAGTACTCAGGCAGGATGTATTAATTTCAAAATAAAACATATATATATATATATATATATATATATATATATTATATATATATATATATATATATATATATATATATATATATATATATATATATATATATATATGATAATCAGAAATAACCATTCGAGCAAAAGATAAACGCTCTGAATAAAAAGCGCCTAATCTATAAATAAGCTTAAGTTACAATTAAGTCACAATAAAACATCATAGAACACCTGCAACCAGACATTTTTACTTTCTTTTACGAAATAATAAGTAAGTATTGTAATCATGAAAAAAAAATATCGAGATTTTAACGGAAATACACCTTTTGACCTTCCCTGAATCGAGTCTGACTATTTTTAGAATGACGTCTGTGTGTGTGTGTGTTTATACGCTCTACAGCCTACACTGTTGAAGATAAAATTATGAAACTTTAAACTCAAGATTTGTATATGCCTGACAAGAAAACCTCCTGTTTTTGAAAAGCATATTCAAACCAAAAAAAAAAAATATATATATATATATATATATATATATATATATATGTATATATATATATATATATATATATATATATATATATATATATATATATATATATATATATATATATATATATATATATATATATATATATATATATATATATATATATATATATATATATTTACCCTATATGGGTAAAGTGAGTATTAGGAGGGCCACTGACAGTTGCTAACGAAATACACTGAAAGTATACCCTACGATGTGATTTGCCCCTTAAGCCATGGCAAGGATTAGGTTTTTGGCCTCCTGTTTTTGAAAAGCATATTCAAACCAAAAAAAAAAAAAAAATATATATATATATATATATATATATATATATATATATATATATATATATATATATATATATATATATATATATATATATATATATATATATATATATATATATATATATATATATATATATATATATATATATATATATATATATATATATATATATTTACCCTATATGGGTAAAGTGAGTATTAGGAGGGCCACTGACAGTTGCTAACGAAATACTCTGAAAGTATACCCTACGATGTGATTTGCCCCTTAAAAAATTTTAAACATATAAATAAGATAAAGAATAGTAATTATCTTGTAACTGGTACTTTTGACTTTTGACTGTATATTTTGCTACATATATACTGTTTTAAATAATAACCTATCAAATCTAAATATACTGACTACGTAAAAGTTTAGGGCAATTCATGGCCGATGTTTTTCTAAAAAATGGACATAAAAATGTTACGTTCCATAAATATGAAATTGTCACCAACAGCTTGAGTTTCCATTTAGAAAATATAAATTTGCTAATATTTGAATATTAGAAATCAAACTGACCAACTTTCAAGATGTATGTGGTATAATTAAATAGTTCCAACGATTTGGTAGCTTACGAAACTTAAAAGAGGCTAACGTTTTTTGGTGATACATGGTTTGAAAACGGTTTGAACTAGAGTATATAATGTGACGTCCTTGGTCGATAGGACGGTATAACGTGACGTTATGTATAACGTACCTTAACGAAGCTAAATAACAAAATAAAACATTCTTGAAATTTTATTTTTAAAAAACTATATTTTATTTCACATTACAACTCACATGAACTGACCGAAAACGACGTGGTCGCTATGTTAACCTATAAATTTGAATACGGGTTATTATTTCATCATTCATGTTTGTTTCCTAGAGATAAATTTAAAACGAAAATATAATTTAAAAAGCTGATTAGCAAAAGTTAACTAAAGATCAATTATAATATGAATATTATATTTAAGATTTGCTCTTGTTGTTCAATATGTCAAATAACTTTATGTATAATATATAACAATCCATATTTAGAACAATGCAATCAATTATTTAGATTGTTATGTATTCATATTGTTGAATAATTATAATTGTTATGTACTCTAATTTAAATAAAATCAAGTTTACAAAAACTTTCAATTATATTGATTTTTAATGTATTAGTATTTAATTCAATAAGTTTTGATTTACAGGTATAATTAATAACTTAGCTAATAATTACCTTTTCTTTCATTCATAAATGACACGTCAAAAGGCGGGCGGTTTAACACATCACATGACGTTTAATCTAGTCAGCTGAAATCAGCTGAAATCTAAAACCGCCATATTGTATTTATATGTATACTCCTATACCCATCTATCTCCATCTACTCCCTACAGCCAAACGTTGAGCAACACCACACTTTAAACAAACACAAAGTAGAAACAAACAAGTTTCATATATTTTCAAACTGATTTATTTTAAAGGTTTATGCGTTTTCAAAAATGAAATCACATCCCTTGTCCAAAAGCATTATGATTACATTTAAGTTTTATATATTAAAACATGAATTAATCGAATAAAGAACGTGAAAGTACAATACAAATTTCTGAAACAAGTATTAAACGTTTAATGATTGATGATTTTACTAAAAAACTACCAACGTTGTAAAAGTGAGTGCAACGTTTTAAGATTTTTGATCATGACATCTATGATTATTTTAAAGTACTTGATGTTAAGAAATACGCGGTATAATTGAAAAAAACAAACAAAAGAGCATTTTTTCAAAAATGTATAACCTATAGGAATTTTATACAATAACAATCATATGGAATTTATTATTGAGACGGCGTTTAAGTAAAGATTCTATTTTTTAGCGAAATAAATAACTAAAAGTATATTAGGTTTCAAAATTATATAGTTTATTAGTTCTACTATTTAGTTTTTATTCTATTTTATATTTACTGATTTATTATAATAAATACAAAATATCTAAAAATGTATTTTAATTTTATAAAATATAAAACGAAATAAAAAATAATAAACAGTTGTAATATAGATAAGATTCTATTTTATGAATAAGCCAATAAATCATTTCAATTAATTTATGAATTTGCCTAAACCAAAAAAACAAATAACAAATCTAGAAATATTCGTGCGATGACAGGTGGCCTAAAAATCCGTCACCCGTCGGATGTCACTCGACGTTACTCGACGTATTCACCTACTTTCAGAAGTTGCCATTTTCTTTCTACCTTCCACTCTGCGCGCCCCTCTCGTCATCAGTTGCCGCCATTTAATTGTATGACTAGCGCAGTGCTATGTATTTGCCAAGCTTTAGTCATGTTTATCAAAAGCAATTGATTTTTCTAATGTGAAGTATTATAAATCAAAGAAAATGGAAGCCGGGACATCACGACAAAGTTCTGTGATTACTCCAGGTACGTAATACGGCTCTATAACGCTGAAAATGAGTGATAAAAACGGGAAAGTGTTACACCATAACGGAACACTGTTGTTTGCTTGCAGAACTATACTTCTTGATCGCGAAGTTTTTGTCCGCTGGACCATTACAAGGAATCGCAGAGGTAAAAAATTATACAATTAAATGATAAATGAACATTTCTATATTTATTAATTTGTGTTTTATTTATGTTCCATAGATATTGAGACATGAATTGGAGAAATTCAAGGTGAGTGCAAAACACTTGTTTTCTGATTCTCGTATTTGTGTGTGTGATATGTTTGTCTTAAACTCACGGTAAATGTTCAGTTTAGTGTTAAATCACGGTAAATGAGAGGAGTATAATGAAATATTAGAATTTTTTGTGCCCGACTTTATTACCTGGGTAACAATTTTTGAATGATGTGCTATTGTTTACATTTAGAGCAAGTGTCAGACACTCCACATGGCATAACACGTGGTTTTTAACTGTCAAAACATTGCACCAAGTGTCAGAAATGACCCAAATCCAACTACTGCAAAAAACATTTTTTTCAGATTCTACCAAAACGAATCGATTGGGAAGGAAATCAACACGAGAGGACTTTCGAAGAATTGGTAATTAATTTGTTTAAACAATTTACCCCAAAATTAATTAAATTTAAAAACACATTTTTTACATCTCTAAATTCTACAACACGGTTAAATACGAAATACAAAATTTTAAATATTTAAAAAAAAAATATGCAAAAAGGGTTCGAAAAGTTACCCCATTTTGCCCAGTTTGTCCTTGCGCACCTGACCTCTCACCCACTAGTATCCCTATCCTTGTCTATCTCGCTCACTAAAATGAGACAGCTAGTGATGACTGATCGAATCAAACAACTACATTCGTGCTCTCTCTTTCTAACTTACGTAGTAGAATGAAAGAAATCATGTTTATTACTCTTTCTAACGTATTAGTTAGAAAGAAATGAAGCGTGTTGCATACGTCCAAAAATTTGTATTCGTGAATCGCAAGTTCTCATACAATCGATAAATAATACATGCCGTGTAGCGATTGGTTGAAATTCACTGCAGCTTGTTATGATTCGTTGTAGGACGCATTACGTAGCTATTCCCAACGGTTTTCTGTTTAAGCACCACGAAAACCGCAACGTGTGTTCTGGTTGGCAACGTCGGTCAACGTTTGTGAATATTAGTATTTAATTTAAATTAACTGCGGGAAATTATTAAATATCGAATAATGAATTTCCAAATGTCACTTTATTTAAAAACTTTGAAAATTTCAAGCTATTGTCATTCATTTTAAAAAATATTAACTGCATTTATTTAAAAATTCATAAATATATTTTATTATGGATAAATTTGTTGTTTTATCTTAAGAGATGTCGAATAAAAGTATAATATTATACACCGGATGTTTCAGTTTAACCCAGCAGTGGGTTTAGTTTTTACTTTTACGAAGTAATAAGTATTGTAATCACGAAAAAAAATATCTGGAGATTTTAACGGAAATACACCCTTTTGACCTTCCCTGAATCGAGTCTGACTATTTTTGGAATGACGTCTCTGTGCATGTGTGTGTGTGTGCTCTTTACAGCATACACTGTTGAAGATAAAATTATGATACTTTAAACTTAAGATTTTTATATGCCTGGGAAGAAAACCTCCTATTTTTGAAAAGCATATTCAAACCGGAAGTGCATGTTTACTTGAGTCACTTTTTGCATATCTTCGAAACGGCTGCACTTACAGTAAAATAGTTATAAATCGAGTTAAACATATTAATATTTTGAACAACTTTTGTTTGAAACATTTCTTCAAAAAGTGTAACAGTTACGAGAAAATTGCTATTGAAATTCCGCCTTGTCTTATTCGTATTGCCATAGTTACATAGGTATGGAAAATTATATATAATAAGTCGCATCTACTATGCGTGTCTACTGTTTTAAATATTGAAATATTTTGACATTTAACATTTATTGTCACAAATAAGCTTAGTAAAAAAGCGTTACAAAGGTTAGTACATAATTTAAAATATTATATGAAAATATTTTGTAAGGTTTAATGTTCATTTGAAAACTAAAAAATGTCCGGCCATAATAGTTTTTAATAATGTGTAATGAATAATTATATTTTCTTTATACTACTATAAAATCGAACATTTTAAATCTAAAATACATATTTTTTAGAAATCTGGCAATGAACTAACTTTACAATTTTATTGGACATAATGAATGACAATATTTTCTTGAAATTTAAACATTTTATATTTTAATTTATATACTATTAAATCGAAATATACTGATTACGTAAAAGAAAGTTTAGGGCCAACACAGGGCCGATGTTTTTTTATTATGAACGATACTATTGTTCAAGGAAACATGCAGTGTCTTACACTGGACTTTCTTATACGTAGTAAGTATATTTTGTTTAAATAGAAAATATTAAAATACAAATTTTTAAACATTAAAAAAAACAATTATTCATTACACTATATTTGAATTATTATGGCCGGACGTTTTTTAATTTTCAAATTTACTTAAGATCTAACAAAATATTTATATATCATTTTTAATAATTAACTAACCCTTGAAACGCTTTTTCACTAAACGTCTTTGTGACAATAGATGTTAAATGTCAAATCACAAATTGTTTGAGTATTTTTTTTCCTTTTAAACAGTTTACAGGCATAGTTGATACGTTTCGTTAAATATAATTTTGACAATATAAATAAAAAATTAACTGCAATTTTCTTGTAACTGGTACACTTTTTGAAGAAATGTTTTAAACAAAAGTTGTGCGAAATATAAATATCTTTCATTTTAGTTGTAACTATTTTTGCTATAAGTGCGTCCATTTTTGAGATATTGCAGAAACTACAAAAAATAACTAGAGTAAGCATGCACTTCCGCTTTGAATATTCTTTTCAAAAATATTAGGTTTAAAGTTTTATGGTTATAGCTTTGGCAGTTTTGGCTGTAGAGTGTTCAAACAAAAACACACACACACACACATAGGCGGAATTTCGAAAATAATCAGACTCGGAAAAGGTAATTTCCGTTAAAATCTCACGTTCGAAATGTTTTATGATACTTCCTTATATACATTCGTATATAAAAGTAAGAAAGAAAAAAACATGTTTCCAATCAGTGGTTCACAAGATACAACGAGAAGTTCATGAGTTTAATTTAGAAAAAGAACGCTATTTAATGAACTTAAACGAGATATACCATGACATTTGATAAAACTGACCTTTATTTTATGTCTAGAACACTCGGCGAAAGATTTTATTTATTTGCAAATAGATATCCCACTGTTTCCCAAACAGCTTTGCTAGTTAACGTTTTTTTTTTTCGGTATTGAACACTAAAAGTAATATTAAAATTATCCTAAAGTCAAGTAATTATGTGTATTTGTCATAATTTATATGCACTATATCCAATTTAAAAGTATTTACACAAGAAAGATACACAAAATATTTTATAATACGATCAAAATTTGCAATCATAATTTAATCTTTATTTTAAACAATGCGTTTTTATTATAATGTAATTAATTGTAGGAAAGACAATATCCTCATATCGGACCACAGCATTTGTTAGAAATATGCAGTCGCATCGCTCCAATACTAGACAAGGAAGTACCCCCAGTAGTTTCGGGGGTATTATCGCTACTCGGTGCAGGAAAACAGTCTTTATTACGTACTGCCAATGTAGAAAGGATTTATATTCAATTATCTACATATGCAGCTAGACGAAATCAAAAGCCACTTGCCGAACCGTTTAATCAAATACCTGAATATAGTTTAGGTAAGATTTTAAAAAAAATAATTTATTATGTATATATATAATTATACATTATTTAATTTGTTTTATTTCAGTGAAAGTTCTTGCGGGACGTGAATATTCAGGCCCTGTGCAAAGAAGACACATTGTTCCTCCAGTTACTTACGAAAAACAGCAATTACTTAGACGTACGCTAGGACATTTATCAGCAGTATATTGTATTTTATTTGATCATACAGGACGATATATACTCACTGTAAGTATTTATTATATATTTCCAAAAAAAAACATTGAGAAATAGTTTTAATCACAAGTATGCAAATTCTTTGTACTCATGTTTGAATAAATCAACTAATAATAATCATTCCTCAAGATTACCTTGAACGAGCACATTTGATTTCTTTTTAAGCAGTTTTGTGATGTACTCCTTATTATAACCATTTTACAAGCCTTTGCCTCTATTTTGAGAAAAAGAATTTGATAACAAACATCTTAAATTATAACTGCAAATATTGTTTTGCCAAATGTTTAGAACTGAGTCAGTGTTTTTTATAGCGAAATAAAAGCACTCGGCATTTATACCAAGTATATGTTGTTACTCTTAAGTTTTGACCTCATGTTGCTGAAACTGAATACATATTTTAGATACTACAATATTTTAAAAACAAATATGTGTGTTAATAGTTTTGAAATTGTTTTCTCATGTCCATTATACATTTTAATAAATAACTTGAGTCAGTTCCAGCAATAACAAATAAATATTAATAGAATATAATAATAATTAACATTAAATTGTTGGGTATTTTCTTAACGTTTTGTTTTTTCGAATCTAGAAAGTGTTTTGAAAATGGACGATGCAATTAAATTTTTTATTTCACAAATAATTTGTACTCATTGTTATCACTTGAAAGATTAGAATATAAAACATGATCATGTTACTTACAGGGTGCAGATGATTTATTAGTAAAAGTTTGGTCTGCAATTGACGGCCGATTACTAGCAACATTTCGTGGTGCATCTGCGGAAATTACTGACATAGCTATTAATCTAGAAAATACACTATTAGCAGCGGGATCATTAGATAGAATACTGCGAGTATGGTGTCTGCAAACCATGACACCTGTGGCTGTACTTACCGGCCATACAGGAATGATCACATCAGTCAACTTCTGTCCGTCTTCCAGATGGGATCTCAGATACTTGATAACAACTAGTACAGATGGATCAGTTGCCTTCTGGACATATACATATAATAAAGGATCCAAGGCCAGTTTTATGTAAGTTACACTAATATTTAAAATACTATAAAAATACACTCGACATTTTTATGCGACGTAGCATTCTTGAGACTTGTTATCACGAAGTAAACGTTTCTGAGTTTAAATATGTTAGGGTTTGCTTATTGTGATGACATCACTGCTCATGAGAATTTGTTTTGCTTGCTTAGGTGTATTTATAAACAATAAAGCATAATATGTCGAGATATTTATTTAAAATAACTTCGTTATCAAAGAAATAATAGTTCTTATTCTTTTTATTAATGAATTAATTCATAAAAAACACGTTTTACACATTTGTATTCATTTATCTTCGGAATTATTACAAAGGAACATACAAATTTCGAATTGTTATCACATTTATAAAAAATATAATACCTAGTATATTTACCAAATTCAAAACCTACATTCTATCCGAAATGGGTTAACTGTTTTCCAAACCCAAACTAGTGAAAAAAATCGTTAAAACGTTGTAAACTATATGCTAACCAAGCACACGAAAAATTATTTCAGATGTTTTTAGTTCGCCGTACGTAGTACAGAAGAGCTTAAATGTTTGTTTGCATATTTTCTCTATAACATTTTCGGATACAAAAAATTCTTTCACATACATTCATTTCACATCGCCCTAATTCCGAAAGTGTTTATATGTTAGACTTGATAACATGTTGATCGCTCACTCGCTATTTCGTAAGACTAAATGTTGTCGCTTCTTCTCTTCTGAAGGTACCAAACTGATTTTAAGCAAATTTGGCACACATATTGTTTAGGTGCCCAATTGAATCCGTTCGCATTTTAAATCCAATAAGTACCATACCTCAGGAGATATTGAGCCCCTAAAAAAAAGAGGTCCCAATATATATTTTTGAAAACATTTGTTACATAACTTCATCCCCATCTATTCCCATCAAATGGGGTGGCAAAAAACATTTGATTATCCAAAAAAATCATCAGGAATTATTAGAATATAACTCTTGATGTAGGCATATATGGGATGCCGAAACGTTAAGTGTTGAATAATAAAAATATTAAACAAGACTTTGCTCTTGAGAATACTGAAAATTTGATATAGTTGTATAGTAATTGCATGAAGTAAAATTTATATTTTTTCTGTCAAGGTCAAAACCGATCCAATATCATGAAAGAATGAGGCCAGGTCAAGCTCAAATGATATGTGCAGCTTTTAGTCCGGGAGGTGCGTTTCTAGCAGCTGGCTCAGCAGATCATCATGTGCGTGTGTATATGATGCATGGTGATGAGGGGCCACATCGCATTTTAGAGACGGAAGCACACACGGATACAGTGGACAGTATTGCTTGGGCTCACACCGGTGTGCGTTTCATTTCTGGTGGTAAAGATGGCATCGCGCATGTATGGCATTTCGAGTCACAACAGTGGAAGAGTCAACAGTTGCTTATGACTACCAAATTACCCGGGTAAGTTTTAATATTTTATTTCTCTTGAGAAAGCAATTTTTGTAACAGCACAGTTTTATTTAATTAAATAATATAATAACAGCTGTTACATTTTCTAAATACTCTGCTGAATCCTAGTTACCAAGCTCAAAACTAGCATATCTGTTTTACATACCTCAATATTACATACAACAATCAAAATATAACAAACAGCCTACTGTCTGCTAGACATGCAAATATTAAAAAATTAGATTAGAATGCTTCTCATGTCCATTCAATGCCGTCACTCATACAAGTATCAAAAAGTACACATAGAATTAACAAGTTAACGATAAATAAACTCCTCAAATTAAAAATCATAACTTGGTAATATAATGAGTTTCTTTATTTTTAGTGCACCGGAACCAGAAGACGATAATAAAAAATTAAAAGTAACTATGGTTTCATGGGATTGTTCCGATCATTGGGTAATAACCGCCGTGAATGATCACTGTTTAAAAGTCTGGTATGCGTCCACCGGTAAACTATGTAAAGTACTTACCGGCCATAAAGATGAAGTGTACGTTCTGGAATCCCATCCGATAGATCCGAGAATTCTATTATCGGCCGGCCACGATGGTCATATCTTTATCTGGGATATATTAACAGGAAAATCGATTGCGCAATACGTGAATAATATTGAGGGCCAAGGTCATGGGGCAGTATTTGATGCGAAGTGGTCACCGGACGGCAGTATGTTTGCAGCTACTGACTCTCATGGACATATTTTGATGTTTGGATTTGGAACGGGGAACGCTCGACTTCAAATGGTAAGGGTAAATATTGATTTTAGTTTATTTTTCAAATAATCTTATCATGTAATAAAATCTGGACCGGTATATAATCTAATTTCTTATCCATGTAGCAGTAATAACGGTCCTAATTTTATCATGAAAATTAAAACTTTTAAATGGATCAACATGATTTATATCCATTTTATTACAGCTACCAAAAGAGCTATTCTTCCATACGGATTATCGGCCTCTAGTTCGTGATGCGAATCATTGGGTCCTGGATGAACAAACTCAAACTGCACCTAATCTGATGCCACCGCCATTTTTAGTAGATGTCGACGGTAATCCGTATCCACCGCATTTACAGAAATTAGTGCCTGGGCGGGAATATTGTCAAACAGATCAACTAATACCAAATATTGCGGTTGGTGCTGGAGGTAAGAATATGTAACTTCATATTATTTTACAAAAAACTTAACAATCTTTAACTTTGTTTTCTATACTTCCTTATATCCATTCGCATAAGAAAGTAAAAATCAAGTACTCTGTATTGCTCGTTAAATTTGACCGAATATGCTTATTCCGTCTTGCGTATATGGCTTTATCATTGTAACAGCATAACAACTAGTTGAACTATGGTTCGAACTAGTCACAGATTAATATATAATAATAATTTGTACCATCAATCATTTTTCAATTGTTTTTAAAGGTGTGCAAGAAGTAATTGAAGGTCTTCCAACTGAGCCAAGATCTGATATCGACCGTATGATTGCTGCACTAGCACAACGACAATATGGTTCCAACGAGCCAGATGCTGGCGGGAATCATGATCAGGATCAACAGGGCCAGGAACCAGGTGGACCGGCTGATAACCAATATTTGATGAGGCAACTATCGTCGCCACGGAGTGGACTACGTACGGGCATGCGAAGAAACGGTGATGTGGAAGGTGTCCGACAAACAAGTGGTAACTGGCAACGAGATGTCAACTACAAATGGTTCCGAAGAACACTGGTCAAACCGTTAAACATTTATGCTATACGCTTAGCCAAAGAGAAAGTGTAAGTATTTTTTTTTCCAAGCCTCAATTTGGGGGAAAATATCATCTAAATTTCATTAACTACAGTTGTCGTAGCCAACTGGTTTAAACTAAAGACAAAAAAGCGGTTTATTTATCGACTTCTCATCTTAAAATGAGTCACTAGTTTACATTTTTAATATGTTAGCTACATGTTTCAATTTTTTTTATGCTTTTTGTCTCTTTATTATTGAATAACGTTTAATCAATTCTATTACAGTGTTCACACTAACTCTTCTTGCACTATGGCTTGTACTACTTCATTTCAAGGAGACTTGCGAATTTGAGTGTTATTTTATTTTGTGTGTAGTGATGCTATAGATAAGTCTGAAATGGAAGAATATCGGCGTCAAATGCGTCGACGTCCGGTAATGATCACAACAGCTCCAGTCGCATCATCGGCTAATCGAAGTCGATCATCTCGAGCAATAGCCAGACGTCGCAATCGAGTACCACCGGCTTATCGAACGCGAGCTGTACGTTCTGAACAACTTGAGGAAGAAGAACAAAATGCGGTAAATACAATTGCGTAAAATTGTTCCCTTAATAGATAATTGATATTTTTTGACTTAGTACTGAGCAATAACTTTTGAGTACTAATATATTTGGCACTTAAATTTTCACTAATTTTGACTTTGGTGTTTTTGTAATTTAGCAAGAAAGACAAGATGAAAACGATCTTAGTCCAAGTAATAGCAGCAGTAGTAGTGAGTCAACAGCAATCGAAGTTGAAGAAGATATGAAATCAAGCAGTTCTAGTTCGGATACCGAATCGTCTGGATATTCGGATTGGGTAGCTGATCATGGATTCACACTGGAACCACCGAAACGTTCCAAACGAAAACCGGTCAAAAAACGACCACTCACACCATTAACAGACGATGAAAGTAAGAAGCGTGCAGTGCGAAATAAAAAGGTAAAAATCCATATATGCCGTATTAGTTTGTTTGTAAATTGTATAGGAATTCTCAAAAGTATGCCAAATAATAGTTTATAACAAAAAAAAAAGCCGCCAGAGCCCACATGCACAGATAAAATAATATAAACGGCCATGATTTCTGCTTTATGTAAACTATCACCTGTTGCGAAAAACTAATCAGTTTTAAATTTTATAAAAATTTAATTTTCGATAAAATCTGTGATTACCATATAAGAAAGTAAAAACAATTCGGTACTAAATAGGAAAAAATCTGCATCCAATTTATATTGAAATATTTATTATTTAGATACATCAAACAAAATTAGTGGGTGGTGAAATTCCTGAGCTATTTCGACCACCTGATTGGCTATCAGAAGTTGTACCTCGCAAAGCACCATACTATCCACAAATGGGTGATGAAGTTGTGTACTTTCGACAAGGACATCAATTGTACATGGATGCTGTACGAGCGAAGAAAATATATGAAATAGTCACTAAAAATGAACCATGGACGAGAACTCGCTTACGTGTACGTTGTACAAATAAGACCGTTTATATGAATTGAAGTTTAAACATCTGTTTGTTCTTATTTAGACTCATGAATTAGTTAAAGTTGTCGGTATTAAATATGAAATCCGGCCGCCACGATTGTGCTGTCTGAAATTGGCACTGATGAACGCAGATGGACGATTAACAGGCAATAACTTCACAATCAAATACCATGATATGGCGGATGTTTTGGATTTCTAGTACTTAAACAGACGTACGATGTTGCAGTTGGTAGAAATTGGACGCCAGGAGATAAGTATGATTTTTTGTTTCGTGTCTCATGATTTTTGTATAAAACCTCTAATTGTATGTACTTTTGTACGTTAAAACACAACTACATGTCTTCCACCTTGAAAAGAAAGATAAAAACATCTACAGTGTTTTGCACTGGACTTTCTTATACGTAGTAGGTATATTTTGTTTAGATAGGATGGATATTTAAATATAAAATTTAAAAAAAAACAAGAAAATATAATTATTCATTACGTTGTATTAGAAATTATTATGGTGGGACGTTTTATAGTTTTCAAGTTAACTAAAAACTTAACAACATATTAAAATATAATATTTTAAATATATTACTAACCTTTTTAATATTGCTGCTCTAAAACTATATGTCATACGTATAATTTCTCATACCTACGTAACCATGGCAACATAAATACGACATTTAAAAATTTAAATATCATTTTTCATGTAATTGGTACACTTTCTGAAGAAAATTTTCAAACAAAATTGGTGTATAATATTAATATCTTTCATTTTGAATACTGCTATATTTACTGTAAGTTCAGCCGTTTTGGAAATATTGCAGAATTCGTCAAAAACTACTAAAGTAAACATGCACTTCCGCTTTGAATATTCTTTTCAAAAATAAGAGGTTTTCTTGTGAGCCATATACAAATCTTAAGTTAAAAGTTTCATGATTATTACATTGGTAGTTTTGCTGTAGTGTTCACACACAGACATACACACACACACGGAATTCCGAAAAAAGTCGGCCTAGGCTCAGGGAAGGTTAAAAGGTGTATTTCGAACATTTTCATGTTTACCAAACTTACTTATACTTCGTATAAGAAAGTAATAAGTGCAATTTTAAAAAATAGTAACATTCCTAAGTTACCGCTAACGAATGTTACCTTGCTAGAAAGTTGCCAATTTTCAGTAACTTACTAACAGTAACATTTCACTTATCCGTCACTAAATTAATGTAAACCATTTTCAAATCAATCATCTAGGATCTAATTTTGATTACAAATCTGTTGCCAGTTCGTTCCTCGTATGGTAACCGAATGAATAATTTTGCTGTTATTTTACTATACGATTCGTAAGGATAAATATTGTTTGTTTTGTAATAGATTCCGTTGCATGATTGACGATGGCTGGTGGATCGGCGAAATTGTATCTCAAACTCCAAACCATCCTGACTTCGCCGAATCGCTATTTATGTGTTACAAAGTACGTTGGGATAATGGCGAATATGAACATATGAGTCCATGGGATTTGGAACCAATTAATGAAGAACGTAAGTTAAAATAAACAATATTATAATGTTAACGATAGCGCGGTAGCTTATTTTTATTTTCAATGAATTGGTACTTTATCATAAGAAATATTTTATTGTTGAACAAAATTTATTTTGGGTCTAGTGTATTGTATTTGTCGGTAGAGTATATTATTTAAGTTGTTAAAGATATTAAAATATTTATTGCACATGCATTTGGATATGATAAATAAGGTAATATTTTTATTTGTATCTATTGTTGTGTTATGCATGCTTCGATAACAGTAAAATATATTTACATTTGTGTCGTGTTTTTATTTATTAATATATTGATTTTGTTATTATTTATCGCATGATTTGAATAGCAAAATATGGCACAAATCACTATTACACTTCTTATCAGTGATATATATTTTCATATATTATTGGACGACATGTAAAAGTGACCAACTTCAAAAATTCCGAAAACAAATTTTCTTGTTCAAACGAATTAATTAAATAAAACCCAAACAATCTGCTCAATAATTGTGAAAATAGTCATCTATTTAGAGGCCCTGAAAACGTGTATTTATATTAAAATCTCATTTTAATTTATTTTGACTATACTAGTTTGTATTGTTGTCAAAATAATAATAATAGATAATTAATAGTTTACCAAAAATAGCTAGGATAAATTAAATGCGCAGAAAAATCAGCAGCACGGCGCTACGATGGAATAAAGACAATAACAAACAATGCATTTTGTGTAAAAAGTTATTCAAAACAAATTATATATTGCTAATATATATGTATACATCTGCAGTGTCTTGCACTTGCAATATAACCACTTTGCACTATAACTATATAGAATAAAATCACTAAGCTCAAATTGTGAATGTAATAATATAAATATACCATGATACCAAACGTAACTTAGTACATGTAAATGTCAAAGGCTAATTTAAGTTTTTATAAGGTGGTGAATCTAAACTTAAGTAAATGATTTCTCATATTTCTAGGCTTGCCAGAACATATAGGAAGTGCGGTACCTGTACTTCCAGAAGAATTTCGTGCGATCTTATACCAACCCGTATCTGAAGAATGGCCACGCGGTGACCGGGAAGCTACATGTCGCCGAATCATTGCTGGCCTAGATGTCGTAATGAGTCTCGCAATCGCTGAACCATTTGTGGCACCCGTCGACCTAAATCGCTACCCATCATATGCCTTCGTCGTCGAATATCCGATAGATTTGTCAACGATCAAGGCACGTTTTGATAATCATTTCTATCGGCGCATCAATTCAGCACAATTCGACGTTCGATATTTGGCAACAAATGCGGAGAAATACAACGAGCCACATAGTCCGATTGTACGACATGCACGAATTGTCACGGAATTATGTTTAAGAATAATCAAGTAAGTGGCTTCTTGTTTTATTACATGCAAAGCGCAAATATTTGTTTATTTAACATTTTAGCTACATTTTTCTACGATTGTACCTCACAAGCATCCTTAAATAACACCTTTCAAGAAAACCTGTTCTAATTTTATAAATAATATAAGTTTTATATTGCTTATATTTCATAATATATTCCATTTTTTTAAATATTACTTAATAACTATTTTAATACTATTTTAACGATTAAATTAGAATATAATAGTAATATAAATGGTCATGATTGAAGGGCTGGTGCGGACGAAGTCGATGTTGGTGCTATGTATCATCAATTAGTAGACACGTACGAGTCATCTGATTCGGATGTAGATGTCGGTACAGAGCAGCCAGGTCCGTCTACAAGTACAGGTATCAGTAGGTCGTCTCGAAACAAAAGTCGGGTATACAATAAGCGCCGAAATGTGCGGCTAGAGAAGCCTGCTGATTGGCGAAACGAAGCACGAGCGCTTCTAGACGCTCTATGGCAGTGCGAAGATAGTTCTCCATTCCGTGAACCGGTTGATAGATTAGAACATCCAGGTAATTTTAAACAACACATTTGATAGAGGCCACCCCAGATTACATTAGGTATTGCACAATGTTACAAGTCATTAAATTGTTTATATGAATCAAATACTACGTGCAAATCATAGATTTATGTTGTATGTTAGACGAAGTTGTTTACATTTCTCATCTTAAAAGAAAAGAAAAACAAACGTTATTGCGCAATATCTATGTGATCTAGGACAGACTATACTGTGGCGATACAATGGATTGTGCATGCCTACTTTGATGTATGTGTTTTTTTTTTGTTTTTTTTTTAATTTTATTATTTTTATTATTATTTTTATTATTAGATTACTATCAATGTATTGATACACCCATGGATTTGGGAGCGGTGAAAGAAGACCTACTGGGTGGCAATTACGAAACTCCGATGGAATTCTGTAAAGATATTCGATTGATATTTCAAAATTCAAGAAATTACAATACCAACAAACGGTCCAGGGTAAGTAATCATAATTAAATTATTTTACGTCAGGAAAAGCTTTAATAATAAAACAAAAATTGTAAATGCTTTGAGCAGCAAGAGATATTGGTAAGTGATTTTCGCTTACAAATCAGTTTCAAATCAGAAGATACTCGAAAAAGATACGTATATTATTAAATTATTGAAATATTGAATGATTTATAATTTTGTTTTGTGTTATTGTGGTTTTGTTACAAAGTAAGATATAGAGTCTTTTTTTTTTTTTAATTAATAAATCTACAAATTATACGAACTTAATTAATGTGGCCCAGCTATTTTCGAATAATAATCATATGCCTTGATAAAATAATAAATTATTAATTAGATATGAATTTCTATAAATTAGGTTTTAGTTGAAGATCTGCTTATAAACTTATCCTAATTAGTATTAACTAAAGAATGCATCTAATACTAAATGGGCCGCCTTAAAGTAATTCAAGCTCATGGAAAAACTATGCGATGCGTTTTTGAATTATATTTAGTATTTATGTTTGCATGATGCAAACGCTGATATGTAACGGGACCCTATATAAACAATAAGGATTGTATTTTTTATATGATTGGCATGTACATTCGTGCAGCATACATTTTGTAACATTGGTGTATTTTGTTGCAAATTATATATTTTATTAGTAGAATATTAGGGGAGTTGCACTATGTCAAGTAGAATTATATGAATAGATTATTTAAAATTAAATTCTAATATTTATATTAACACATTCGCTGCAGTTACACAAAAATGTGTACACTGAGCCCACATGAACGCTGTACACAGCGCAAGTGTTAATAGAATTTTAAACCAGCTTTAAATTTAAATCAGCTTTTATTTATATAGAAATAATTGGCGATCCGTATTTATCACTAGTATATATGGGATGGGCCATCTGTTGGCTTCTTTTAGAAGTGCGTGTTATTTCGCCAGTTTGCAACACTGACGCGCTTGACATTGATAGATATGTGGTTTCAAACCTCAGTTCTACCTCTTCTTTTAGAAGTGTTACTGCGCAACCAAGTTTTAAGCACTTCTGCTTTTATTTATGAAAAATATTTACTATACTTTATTTCATGGCTATTTTACCTACAAGTCTAAAAATGTACTTTGTTGCACTCACTGAAGAGGAATAGCGTTATATTTCTCAGACTGCTGTATAGGCATAGCATTAATACGATAGTGGGCTCAACAAAATACATCATAAGCGCAAATTTAACATAAATTAAAAAATAAACAGTACAACTCCCCATTTATAGTTCGCATCGCATCTATTAACAGAATTGATTATTATTTAATAATTTTAGCCTATATTACTTTTGCCGACCTAAATAGGTTTAGTATTTAATATTCAGATAAAATGTCTAATTTTAAGTTTCATGATAAATTAGGATGTATATTATTTATAGATTTACTCAATGACAATTCGTTTATCGGCGATGTTTGAAGAACACATTCGGAGGATAACATACAATTGGAAATCAGCTAGGCGACGTGAAGACATGGCAAAGATAAAGAAAAAAGCCAAACGTCGGCAACGAACACGCGGTGACGGGCAACGACTCACCCGTTCATCGCAACAGACAAGTAGTGACGATGTCCCATCAACACCGAGTCCAGTGCGCAAAAGTACAACGCCCCGCAAAACAGCTTGCATTCAAAATGGCCACGCGAGCACTTCAAAAGCAAACGGGCCGGTTGTTCGACCAATTATACGTGTCAAAGCAAACAATGCGCGACCGGTGATGCGCGTAAAAGCGAATAACTCTCGCGTCACTCCTAGCAAATCAAATAAAGACGATAGCAGTGGATCTGATAGTGACGAAGCAAACTCGAGCAGCGATTCGGATACTGCTGTTCTTGCATCACAAGGTATGTTGTAATTGTAATCGAAATATTTTATGGTACAACCGTCCTGAGTAGTTTTATTACTCTATATTTGAATTATTATTATTATTCTTTTCAAAAATAGCTTTCTTGTGAGTTTAAAGATTCATGATTATAAATTTGGCTGTTTTGACTGTAGAGCGTCCCCTCTCTCTCTCTCTCTCTCTCACACACACACAAGTAAACGAAATTCCGAAAATAGTCAGACTCGACTCAGGGAAGGTCAAAAGTTTTATTTCCGTTAAAATCTCGAGTTCCATAATTTTCATGATTACAATACTTCCTTATATACATATGTACATCTGTTTAAGAAAGTAATAAATGTTGGTTATATAACCATATGTAGTATGGAAAGGAATATTATATCTTGCTTGTAAAATTTTATGGCCATTGTTAGGTGGAGTTGAGTTAAAAAGAATCGTGCATTTATCTTCTCAGCTTTTATATCACTACATTTATAAAAATCTTATGCATTTATCAATTCCACTGACTGGACTATAAATCATGTTTGGTCAACTGTATCTGTTGTTAAACTGAAAGCTTAGCTGAGCTCAAAATATCTCTTGACATGTAAAAAATGTGATTTTCAATTATTTAAGTGTAGCTTTAAAATAAAATGACAGCAGTGTCCATGAGCATTATTAATTTAATTATCTAAACAGATTTTTATTGTTGACAAATATAGCGCATGTAGATTTATTTCATAAATCAGCTTTTTTCCAAACAGGTAGTCGTACCAAAAAGAAACCCAATTCCGACTCAGAGGACAGTTACAGGCCGAACAGTCGTGGGAAGAAAATAGTGCGCAACACACGGAGCAAGGGCAAACAAAAGCCGAGTTACTGTAGTGATGATAGTGAAAACGAAATTCGGACACGGACAAAATCGAAACGTAATAACGGCAACGAAGATTTTGACAGTGATGACGAACCTTTAATAAACTGTAAAGGTCCGATTGAGTCAGATGACGGGGCAAATTGGAATGAAGCTAGTAGTGACAGTGATACAGTTGCGTTGCAAGCTGTTAGTAAGAAACTTGATTTTTCCAATCGTTCATTACGCTCCACACACCCTGTGAGCTTGGATGAGTCGAGCCAAGGAAGCGAAGCTCGGCCTACAAGATCACCAAAGAAAAACTACGAGGAGACAGATGGCAGTGAGGACGATGATGAAGAAGCAGGTGCCCCAGAAGGAATTGAAGATGAGGATGAAGACGAACCACAGCCGCAACGAATGTCACGTGGGAAACGGTTGAACTATCGAGCAATGCTTGAAGTTAGTGAAAGTGATGGTGATGTTGACGAACCGACTTTACGGACTAGACGTGGTAAGCGACCTCGGTATAACGAGGATTCGGATGACAGTGCTGTGGCTGCGAATACTCGCGCAACCAAACGAAGATACCCAAACGATGACAGTGATAATAGTACTAACAATGAACCCGCTATTAGTATCAGCAGTCGTGGCAGAGTTAGAAAACTTACACCTCGCGCTCGGGCTCTACTCAGGGATTAATCAAATTTATTGCGTTAGTTTATTACTTTTAACCTATGGCTACAAGTGGGAGACCATCCATTATTCACAGTTAAGTTTGGCCCATTTGTAATATCTATTGTACGTTTCGACAGTTGTTCTTCAGCAGTAAGGCTCAACTGATTGTAAACAACTAAATTTGCTTCTGTTTTCTTATGGATCAAGTCTTATTAATTAAGTGTTCTTATCAAAATGTTTGAATATTCAATTCATTTTGTAGTAACTTAAAAGCGCTGGTCCTCATGATAAATTGCTGAACGATTCGTGATTATGCGTTTTTTTTTTTCATTAAACAATTTTAAATACTATTTTCTTATGCACAAATTGGAGCTTGGTTATTTATTGATCAATGTTTATTTGATTTTTATATTTTGCAATAAAGAGCAATTTACACCTGCCAACTTGTGTTTGGCATTTTAACGTTTTTTTTTTACCGCACTGAGATTATAGTTACCGTGACACACGAATTTGATCACATCTTTTCAGAAACTGCATTCGGTAAATTGAAAAATATTACCGTGATCTTCATGTTCTAAATTCAAGCATAATTTAAATTAAACAATAATAGAGCTGTGCACAATAGGGTTGATACCTCCAGTCACTAAATGTAATAAAAACCTATACATTACAATTAGATTGTAATTTAATTCGTATTTTTCGCATTTATTAGCAATTAAAACTTCGTATTTTTCCCTATTTTGGTGACGTCAACGAGTATTTTATCTACTCTTACCCAACCGAAAAGAGCTTAAGACCAATAAGCATTGTGGAAAACAAGTATACCAACTTAAATTATCTGTGAAACTGACAATTTTAATTTTGTTTGAAGGTGAACCATCAAGCTCGTTTAGAAAAACATCGTGCCTTGCAAATGAAAAAGATAAAAATACCATTCGATGTGTATTTGTATAAAAATGCCTAGTAAAAATTTCATTTATTTTGATCTTGTATTAATGGAAAAAAAATATAAAAACTATGAAAAGTGCCTATTTTGGGGGTTTTTATTTAAAAAAAAATCATTCGATGTGTATTTGCATTAAAAATGTATGGTAAAAATTTAA
Source organism: Nebria ingens riversi (assembly GCA_018344505.1). Taxonomy (NCBI): domain Eukaryota; kingdom Metazoa; phylum Arthropoda; class Insecta; order Coleoptera; family Carabidae; genus Nebria; species Nebria ingens. The sequence continues at coordinate 217,055 of JADQWA010000274.1, read as the reverse complement.
TTTATTTCTAACTAGTATTATTGGAGATAAAAATAAAAACCCCCAAAATAGGCACTTTTTCATAGTTTTTTTTTTCTCCGTTAATACAACATCAAAATAAATGAAATATTTACCAGGCATTTTTTATGCAAATACACATCGGTTTTTTTTTTTTCATTTGCAAGGCATGATGTTTTAGCGAGCTTGATGGTTCACCTTAAACTGTTTATGTCATATTTCGTGCAAAATGTCAGTGCTAAATACGATAATCATGAGGTGATAATAGAACGAGACCAAGAAAATAATTGTACAACAGAATAAACGGTCCAACACTCGTAAAAAAGTGTCACCAACCGTAAAATTGTAAAAACACTAAATACATTCTCTTCTTGCCAACATCCGTACAGCTGTTAACGCGCAACTTTAAACATTTAAGATTGTTAACAATAAAATTTAGATCAATAATCTTATATTATAAAACCATTCATAAAAAAAAAATTTATTGGAGGTATCAACCCTATTATTTTAAAAATATCTTTTTTTAACACAGAGTTTTTATCACTTAATGCAATACATAACCCATAACCAATTTCATTGTATGCGTATGCGTTATTAGTAAGTGATTGTAATAGTATCAAATAGATAATACTAGAGTAATTACATATATGGCCTATTTTTGGAATCACTAAGTTAATAATTGTCCATATACGACCCAAAAAGAATTAGGGGCCTACGAAAGCTAGGCGGCTACATCCAGTTCAAAATTATAGTAACTGTGCTTGGCCAATTTTAGATAAAAACAAATTTGAGAATTTAATATTATTTATTTAACTACTTCCACCTTTTAAAATGAGCTACAGTTTCACTAAAACTCAATTGAACTCGATTTTTTAAATTAAAACTAATAAGTAAATATTTAAATTTGATCTTTGATTAAACATTAAAATAAACTAACATATGAAGCGTGATATTTCCGACTCTAATTATGGAATCTAAAAGATCATAACAATTTTATTGTGCTGATTCGGATCGCAATGATCTTTTAAAATAATTAATTCAGAAGGCTTGAGATATGCCAGGAAGCGATATATTGGTGGCAGAACAAGTTAAATCTATAAATATGTTTCACAATTAATTGTAAGAGCACAAATCTCTCTTAAGAGTAGCATTACCTATCTTCGCCATACTGCAATGCAGGATAGATATATTTGACTGGTATAAAGCAAATATAGTAAAAGTAGGTAAGGGATGAAAATGAAAAACGTCTTTTATCCACAACGTTGAATTTTTATTTTTTAAACGGATTAAAATTGCTGACTGGTTTCGATTAATATATTGGTCATTTTCGGGATAACCGGGGCGAACTATATAAGCTTCCAGTTTCCGTCCTTGTCTACTTACTAACTACTATAGCTGCATTCGGTAAATGCAGAGCGTGAAGAATAGAGTACGCCTCTTGACGTCATACTACAAAATAACATGATAATATAGTGAATAACGTCTCATTTCTTACTCTATTCTACACTCGGAGTGCATTTAATTGCGTTCCGTGTTCAATTTATCATTAACATAAAGTACCAAGGTGCATTCTAAGCGTATAACCATATACAACAATTTAGGCCATATATCTTTTTATTCGGTACAAGTATACTGATACTTACACCCATAATTATTCGTCAAACCCATTACTATTTACTATCTCTTTATTATAGGAATAACGCAAGCGCAGTACATATATTATTCATTCCATTATATTGTTTCATAAAATCATAAGGGATTTTTTTTTATTCATATAATAACATATAAATTGGATTAATATCAAATTGAACAACTAATTATTCGAAGTTTGGGAAACGTACAATGAATGATATAACAAATGGGCAACAAAATTAGCGAATACCCCATAAATATCAACCAAACTAGAACATAATTTGCTGATCAAACTATATTATTGTATGACTATTGTTAACAGCTAAATATTTTCTAGTCACATGGTATTGGTATGAAATTTCACTTTATGCAATATAATAATCAGAAATCCATATGACTCGAATATTTATTTTTCTAACAAAGATAGTCATCTAATCTTTAAAAAAAAAGCACCCTCGAAACCAAATAAGTTGAGTTTTATTTTTATTATGATAAATACATTTTAAAATGTATGTTTTTTTTTTTTCGTGTTCGTTTACAAAATATTTTGATATAACCTGAATGTTTATATATGAGACTTTAATTAATTGATATATTTTGTTATTGTAGTGAATTCAAATAAACGTTAAAATTGTTTATACATATGTTTAAAAGTAGAATAATTATTTTTATTGTTTAATATTAATATAATATAGATAAAATAAATCGAAACTATTTTTTTAATACTCAAACTTTGCATTTCAGTCAACATATCAAATAATTGAATTAATCCACGGCTTGTTCGATACAAAATGTCGATTTCACAAGAAGGTCGTCAATCATTTGACAGTTTAATACAAAATTTTCAAGTGTCAAAATGGCAAGAAAACCTGATTATTGTGATCGTAGATGCAATTCAGCTGATGGAGCTTCATGTTATAGACGTGGATGGTATTTTATTTTGCATTTATAAAAAGTTTTACCCAGCAAATTTTATAAAAAAAAAATCTATAACATTCTGGCCGTTAATGAAATAGAATAATTATACGCTATCTGCCGTATCCTCAAAATTTTTGAAACAGTAAGATTTGGTTTGTTAGAGTTCGTTACATGATGAATAGGAGGCATGCATAACATAGACTCTCTTTATGTTATAAGTAAACTCATTATATATTTTAAGAGTAATTTTTATCGACTATGGTCATAAATTAGGATAATAATTAAGAATTATTTTCCTAAATTATATTTTTGGCTTGATAAATTTATATTTGTAATAGCACTTAAAATCATTTGTTATAGAGCTTAAAACAATAGTTAGCGAATTGAGATATACTGCCAGTAAAAAACAGTTGATAATTATAGTATGCTGCACAGGACATCACACATTACGTTATTTTAATCAATAACGTCATCTGATGTCCACTATAATTGGAAAATTCACTATGATGTGATGCGAAAATTGTCTTTGGAATTAACTTTTGTTATAAAATAAATTAGTTTATTAATATTGGTTAACATATATGTACTTCAAAATACATTATAAAACTGATTGATAGCTCGACTTTACAGTATTTTAAACAAATACTTCTAATTTAGCATCGCTTATACCTCGTATTAATAATGTAATAATTATAGTATGATTATGTGATCCTATAATGATAAGGTGATTCAGTGCTGAGTGTAAACAAATCAAAATGACATTTGAACGTGCTAATCAATGATAAGTTTGCGTATTTATGTTACCGTTCAACCATGTAATTCAGTTATTCTATAAAATAACTAGTTATACTATGTATTAACGGTGCACTTCAGTTAGAATATGAAACTTAAAAAATGTTCTACACTTCAACTAGATATTTTATGAAATAGTTAGCTAATTCATATAATAACGGCAAACAAAAAATTAAAACACCAATCTAATGTCTCCTAAAAAGTATCTTAGTGGACAGAAGGGATTTACTTATAAAAAACTGACAAACCAAAAGAGAGATCTTCCTGCGATATGACAAGGCGTAAAGAAAACACCAATCAAACCATTCTAAAATAGTGTCACTAGTCAAAGTAATAAATACAAAATGTATTTCATAGTATAACGAAACGTTCTCCGCTATTATATAAAATAACTATAGGCCGTTTCATGATGATTATGCAGCATGGAGGGTATAGGCAATGTTAATCTTATGTTTTTCGTACAATGTTGCCACAGTTTCACTTACAATTAATTCAGATATTTCTATTATATCTCATGGTTGTACCACATTATGATTGCAGTACAGAAACTTTTCTCGGCTATGCGATCTAATTTTATCTCAAGGTTTATACCTGTGCGACAGATAGTTTTATTAAAAAACTAATATTTAAATAAATCTATTTTTATGTTATTTTATTTACAAATTCATAAGCAAATTTAAAAAATACTCGAAAATAAAATTTGAACGATAAAAATCGAATCACATTTAGCGAAAATATTTAATGTGTTTCAAATGCATTCAAAATTTTATTTCCGCTAAATATATTCCGATTTTTATTATTCAAATTTGTTTTTCAAGTATTCTTGATTTTGTATCTAAATTTAAAATGAATTTAAAGATTCATTTGTTTAATTCATTATTTAATTTTAATAAATGACCGTGCCCTGAAGGTAAGAACCCTTACGATAGTGCGGTCAACCTTCATACATTTTTAATGGTTTGCCTTTTTCACTCGCACTCTTAAAACTCCTATATCTATGTCTGTCTTTGTTCCACTCACACATCAAATGGGAAAGATGTTTCAACACTGTTCCCCATAAGACTCTATGCTGCATAATCATCATGAAACGGCCTATAGTTAAAGCTTATAATATGAATTTATTTTATACTTTAACGGACGTATTTAGTTATTTCATTGACTAACTAGTTATTTTTTGTAATTACGGATGATAAAATTTAACGGTAACTCTAATTATAACTTAGTCAAGACTCTAATTCCACTCTAACAACGACAAAATACCCTTCATTTTCGCCACAGAGAAATATTAAGTTTAACCATTCGGCAATGGTAATCCAAGATTAAATATAAAATGATTATTAACACGTTAACTGCCGCCATTCGGTAAAACCAATAATCAGTCCATGAAGCAAAACCGCTATGCCTCAAAACACCAGAAGTATAATTTGTAGAGGTGCCCCACAGCAGTTAGCGTGTTATATCATCCGTCGCATGCTTTTATTTTTGTATTATTCTCTTCCATTGTTTCACTGAATACGAATTTTTTCCGTATTGACAATGTTAAGCAAAAAGAACTGATCCTGAACAATAAATTTGAATTACACGATATTGTTTTAGTATGGCGTCATGTCAACCGAACTCTGATTGCTGTAATGCACGACGTCCTAACACCTGTGTTGAGCAATGTCGATATTCTAAAAACTGTCCTTGTAATCTTTTTAAAAAATTCGATCCGATTGACCAATGGTCAGATAACTGGCAAGAAGAATTTCAAAAATTACGAAAAATGTGGTCTTACCACGCAAGATTCCCCGACGAATTTACTTTTGACAAATCTGAATCTTCTGATGATAATATTAAGTATATATTCTAGAATGTTTATAGAAAAAAATCTATTGTTATATATTTTAGTGTGCAATGTCGCAAGGATAATTGTTGGCATGGTCCACGACCTCTATCAAATACTCATGGTTTATCAAGTGGTAGTCCATCAATAAGAAGATACAATATGGTGCGAAATTATTTTAATTTAAACAAAAGAATATTTTCAACTCATATTTACTAAATCATTTAATTTGATATAATTTTTGTAAATTAATAACAAATCAACAACATAAAGTTTTAAAAAGGGGGCATACACGTTTCTAATCTAATTAATATATATTTGTTCAAATTTGCGATTTTCAGATTTCATATATACATACATGAAATCAATATTTAAAAAAAAAAAACAAGCTTAGTAGCGAATAATTATAAATTTTTATTTTATATACAAATATTTCTTATAGGAATCATTAAATTTACCAAATGAAGATTCTTGCAGTGCGGGCTGTTCTACGAATAATAACTTAACAGCTGATTTAAATCAAAGACCTTATAGAGAACATACGAATTCATATCACCAAAATCATTCTAAGAATCCCGGCAATAGGCAAAAAAAACTGGTGACGTCACATCGACTGTGAAACGAAAAAAATGTTGCGTCTGCCCACATTTGGCGCCTGGTTTTATGTGATGTGATAAAAGATTCTTGTAATTGAATTATTAATAAATCTAGAAAATTTTACGTATTTGCAACATTTTTTTCGAAATTATTTTACAGTCGAATTGACGATTCTGTCCAATGTTTAGTTGTATATGAACAAAATTGCATGAAATATAAAAGTTTTCAAAAAAACAAAAATCAAACCTAATTGGTGTATTACAGAAATGATTTTCACGATATGCGGTATACAAATTCACCTAATGCTAACAGAAATAAAACAATGCAATACGATGATGCAAAAAAAAGAAGTCAAAAGCATAATAAAACACCAACGTAAATATAATAGCATAACCCCAGGGGTTTTTCATAAATGCTACATTATTACTTATTTTGTAGAAAAAATATGAGTAGGAAAGCAGCTGGGGCATTTCCAAAAAAGTTAGAATCATATAAACCTACAGGTGAATTGTTAGATACATATTTTTCGAATGATCATGATTGATTTTATAGCAACACCGGACCTCCAACTTACACTAGCAGGCCCCAAGAAAGTTATGGTGCTGAAAGTCAAGAACATTCTGAAGAGGATTTAGTTACTCTCTATAGTGATATTGATTCAAATTATTCTTCAACAAGAGCTTCAAATTTAAATATTCCTTTCATAATTGCCTCAAAAGATACTACAAATATAAATAGTGCGAAAAGAAACTTAAACAATGAATTCGATGAAGATACATCTGTAAAACGACCGAATAACTATCGTTACTAAAAACTAAATTGGCAAAGTCTGCTGGCACCCGAACCAACTAGTCGTAAAAAATCATATTAAATAATTTCTTGTTATTTCATTGTGTCAGTACAAGAAATGTCACTTTGTAGCAAAAATATTATTAAATTGCGCTTTGAGAATGCATGTGGTTGCCTTAATACCGTCGTAATACTTCAATTTTTATAACATTTTCATGATTTTACTAGCTTTTTATGTTGTAGCAACATAGTGAATACAATAATTTATCAAAAATAGAAAATAATCTTTTACTTATACGAATGTATATATGGAAGTATTATATTCATGAAATTAAAACTTGTATATGCCTCGGAAGAAAACCTCCTATTTTTGAAAAGAATATTTAAACCGGAAATGCATGTTTACTTTTGTCATTTTTTCGAAATTCTGCAATATCTCCAAAACGGCTGCACTTACAGAAAATATACTAGTATTCAAAATGAAAGATATTAATATTATGTACAACTTTTGTTTAAACATTTTCTACAAAAGTTTACCAATTTCAAGAAATACTCTCAAATGTAATGTTTTAAGATAATTTACGTTTAACGGATTCAAATTAAGAGCAGCTCTTTGGACAAGGAACAAAAATTTATAGATTTATCGCTAAGAACTATATAGAATTATAGACAATGGTTAATCGAATTCAACATCTGAGTTTTGAATATCCGATCGATGAGAAGAACAATCCTCTAGTAACTAGTAGTCGTGACTCATTGATATTTGTACTTTTGGACTGGTTTTGGAATTTTAACCAGTGTTACACTCAACCACTGAAATATATAATAACTGGAAGGGGCATTGCCAGGCCTACCCATGAGTGTAAAACGGGCCGAGACAGCATGATATAAGAGGGTAAATGTTTCTCTTTCCTACACTTCTGCGCATGCGCATTAGTGACGAAGCTACGTAATGTATAGTATCGTTAGAAAGTGTTAGAAGTGCAGAGAGTATGAAATATATGTGCTTAGCTTAAGCTTAGATGGTTATTGAGAAACATAAAATGATGAAGCATTGCTGCGTGGAATTCCTACGTTAACAAATCATCTATTTAATGAGCTAAACAGTCAATGAAATATACTATTTATAACTACTGTATTACTTGCCAAGCGGAATATACCGACAGAGAGAGGTATACCCCTCCTGTGTTTCTCTCTCGACTCGCAGCGAGCACGTCAGTGCCGTTTCGTTATTATATATTTCAGTGCACTCAACGCATATATTTAATTTTACATTCAGAAATTAGGTTACATATACATACTACACCTTTCTATGTTCTATGCAGAGAGTTCTATGGAACCACCAGCCACCACTGTCTGATACAAACGTTGTCATTTGTTATGTGTTGTTATCTGTTCTTGGGTTATCATTTTGAATTAGTTTAGTAAGGTTAAGTTCACACAGATTTATTTACATAAATAAATTATAAGTTATATAGTGGCAGTTGAATTTCTAACTTGTTATCATGCTTAAAAGAATTTTTGGACGTTCAACAATAAGGTTCGATATTTTACTTAGAATATTTGTGTAACAATAAAATAGAGTACAATATTTGACATCAGTATTTTTAAGCTCTGACGGTAAATGTTTCCTAACTAAAAGCGGTGCGAATGCTCAGTTTTATTGTAAATTTTAATTTTCTCCTATATAGGTATAGTCGTACTGGTTACCAAGGAACATACATACATACATACATAACATCATGTTTATTCCCATCATAGGAGGCAGAAAAGACTTTATACTCATTCACATCTTGACAATCTTTTCGCCATTCAACTCTATCCTTACAAACTTCTTTTGCTTCATTCCAATTAATTAAATTCTTCATACACGCTCTTCTATTCCGCTTGCTCATAACTTTTTTTGTGCGCAACTCATTCTCAATTATATTTACCCACTTATTCCGAGGACGACCCCGCATTCTCACACCATTTATCTCGCCCACGTAAATAATAATAATAAGTAGATAAATGATCGGAAATGAGTGGCGCGAAAGAAAAGTTGTGAGCAAGCGGAATAGAAGACGTGCATGAATACTTTAATGAATTTGAATGAAACAAAAGAAGTTTGTAAGGATAGAGTTGACTGGCGAAAGATTGTCAAGATGTAAATTGATGTAAAAAGGTTTTCTGCCACCCCATGTGATGGGAATAGGCATGATGTTATGTATGTATGAATATTATTATCTTGGATAATTTGCCCATTGACCATTGCCATTCATATTTTAAAAGATACAATTTTAACACATTCCTTTATGTAGGTATTTGAATACATCCAGTACTTTACATGAAGCTACAACTTTTAATAATGATAACAAAACGCAACAGGGCCCTTCATCGACGGTGGATGCAAAAGAAATCTCGCGGTTTAAAGGACTTGTTGGAACTTGGTGGGATGAACAAGGCGAAATGAAACCATTACATTCAATGAATAAACTTCGGCAAGTTAATCTATATTAATTATAATTTAGGCTGTCGATGAGAGCGTTGATTACAAATTGGTAACAACATTGCCAGCAGTAATGGTATCACTGATAGATAAATTTATTTTAGTGATATTTCAATAGATGGCAGAGTTTGTACATAATAGGGTGGTAATTTTTTTTTTTTAATCTATAAAGTAGTATTCCTTAAAGTTCCCCGTGTGATTATTTTCTCGATTATGGAAACCATTAATTTATAATAATTTAAATAAATTAACAATTACGAGCGCTGCCCCAAAAAGTGCTGATAAAAGGAACTAGTGATATGACTCAAGATGCGCTATACCATGTTGCCACATATAAAAATATTTTATTTAATATTAAAAAAAATAAAACGGAAATTGTTTATTTAGAATGTTATAAATATCAGTAGTTTTATAAAATTTTATTATTTAAAATTACAATATGTTCTATTAAGTTATGTGTAAGTTTTTGGGTGACAGATACGCATACATGCAAGCCTGTGTCAAACAATTTACTGGTGAAGTTACCCATTATTTTATTGGTACCTACTGCTTGTCATTTTAGCGCTTGTCACAGAACTGACATTCGTTTTGACATATATGTTCAACGGAGAAACAAAATAATTCTCTGGCATTTTTTAGCGCATGTTGAGTCATCAATTTCACCGCGAAAATAAATGATTCAAAATATGCAAATGTTTAATAGTTATTTAAAAAATAGTCAGATCATAATTGAAACATAAAGTATCTTTAATCCATATCTTTATGTGTATATTTTCGAAATATATAATTATTGTACTTTTACAATTCATATCTTCACGATGAAATTCCTCAACGATATAATTATTTATTAAATATAAATTTTATTCTACCTTCCTATTTTATTATTTATGTTTCATTTATTTTATAGATATATACATGAATATATAAAATAATTAGTTTTAATTGGACATTGTGCTTTCCAGCATTCCATTTATAAGAGATGGCCTTAAACATCAAGGAAAACTAAACCCGGATTGCATAAATACATCAACCCCTTTAATGAAAGTTAAAATCTTAGACATTGGATGTGGAGGGGGTATTTTATCCGAAGTAATATATAATTAATATAAATCGTTTGTTTAAAATACAATATATATATATATATATATATATATATATATATATATATATATATATATATATATATATATATATATTTCTAGCCCCTTGCTAAACTTGGAGCTGATGTAACTGGTGTTGATGCGTGCCAAGATTTGCTCGAATGCGCGAAACTACATTCCACTTATGATTCACAACTAAAAGAAAATATTAATTACATTTATGGTACTTTAGAAGATTTAAGTGCATCACATACAAATCAATTTGATGCTGTTATCGCATCCGAAGTTATTGAACACGTTTCTTCGCAAGAATTATTTTTGAAATCCTGTGTGGATATTTTAAAGGTAAATAAATAAAATAGTTACTGGCTCATACAAAACCTTCATACAACAACATAAAAGTCACATACGCACCATTTATTTTTTTATAAATTGGGTGACAATTTCTTTTTTTGTACTCACCAATTAACTCAATCATAAAACACTTCATTCAAATTCATAAAACCTATATGCTGCTCTTTTTAGATATACACTCTTTACAATATATATATTCTTGTCTTTTTTTTTTATCATAGTACCGCTCACTCTTTTGCGCTTATCGTGATTCAAGCTATTCCGAGCCGCCTGTACATTGCGTCAAACGTATACATTCATATATTATCAGTTCTTTATTGTTTTAGTGTTTAAGGACAAAATGTAATATACAAAATTTGCAACAACAAAAAATTAACAAATATTACATTGCATGCAGATAAATTGTACAATATGGTGCTTTAAAAGTGGTGGCAGAAACACTTTTAATTCAAATATATATTGAAAATGTAATGATAAAACAATGCTAATTACAAAATTGAGAATCAGGTTTCTACTTTATACTTTACTAACTGAAATGAAACTAATTTTCATGCAACTTGAACTATTTGTTTTCTATTCTGATTCTGCACAAAATAATTCAATGTATACTTGAAGTTGTGTTTACGTTTTGTTTTGTTTTTAGCCCGGTGGATCATTGTTTTTAACAACTTTAAACAAAACAAACTTATCATGGTTATGTGGCATTATAGGGGCAGAATATATTTTAAATATTGTCCCACGAGGTACACATGATTGGAATAAATTTATTGCTCCTCACGCAGTTCAAAAGATGCTGGAAATAAGTAAAGAATATATTTTATGAATTATTATGTTATTTTCTTGTTTATGAATATGTTTTTTTTTAGATGGTTGCAGTACACATCTTGTCCATGGAATGTTTTATAATATAATAAGTAATCAGTGGCACTGGATACCAGATACATCTTTGAATTTTGCGTTACACGCTGTAAAAAAGTAAAGAAATTGTATGAATCATATATGTATATAATAATTTATATATTGTATAAATCAATATAATCAAAATAAAAGAATGGACTTTCTTATACGAAGTAATAAGTAAATACCTATTGTAATTATGAAAAAAAAGCGTATTCAAGATTTTAACCGAAATACACCTTTTGACCTTCCCTGAATAAAAAATAAATTTTCTTAAGGATGTAGTATATTTTATTTGATTTCAATTATTTGTTGGTATCAAATTTAAATTTCGATCTATAGCTTAGCTCAAATGCTAGATGCAAAATCAACTATAGTAGTCTGTCATTGAACCTATTTAGATGTGATAACTACTTTGAAAAATCGCTAATAATAAGATTGCCTTGCTCAATATAACCCGTACGTAATATTTGACCCGCAGCATATAGTTTGTGAACTGTTTATTTTCTTATACGAAGTAATGAGTATTTTAATCATGAAAAAAACATCTCTAGATTAGATTGTATGTTGTGTGAGCGCTCTACAGCCACAAGGGCACAACTGCTAACACTAATCATGGCAAGAAAACCTTTTAATTTATTTATTTTTCAAAATAGTTATCACATCTAATTATATATAAAATTAGGAAAAGTAGAAATAATTACTCTGTGTAAGTTTTACTATATTATATAAAACATCGGCCATGTATTGGCTCTAAACTTTCTTTTACGTAGTCAGTATATTTTGATTTGATAGTATATAAATTAAAATATAAAATGATTAAATTTAAAAGAAAATATTTTCATTCATTATGTCCAATTGCTGGACATTTTTTAGTTTTAAAATGAACTTTAAACCTTACAAAATATTTTCATATAATATTTTAAATTATTTACTAACCTTTGTAACGTTTTTTCACTAAACTTATTTGTGATACTAACAATAAATGTTAAATGTCAAAAGATTTGAATAATTAAAACAATTGACATGCATAGTAGATGCGATTTATTATATATAATTTCCCATACCTACGTAACTACGGCAATATCAATAAGATAAGATCTTGTAACTGGTACTTTTCGAAGAAATGTTTCAAACAAAAATTGTGCAGAATTCTAATATCTTTCAATGTTATTCTAACAATTTTTACTGCAAGTATAGCCGTTTTGGAGATATTGCAGAAATTGCAAAAAAAGTCTTGAGTAAACATGCACTTCCGGTTTGAATATGCTTTTCAAAAATAGGAGGTTTTCACCCCAGGCATATACAAATCTTAAGTTTAAAGTTTCATAATTTTATCTTCAACGGTGTAGGCTGTAGAGAAAACTAAAAAATGCCCGGCCATAATAATTTTTAATAATATGTAATGAATAATAATATTTTCTTTATACTACTATAAAATCCAACATTTAAAATCTGAATTACATATCGTATGCTTTCTTTGGAAATCTGACAATAAACTAACTTTACACTTTTATTGGACAATGAATGAAAATATTTTCTTGAAATTTTAGCATTTTATATTTTTATTTATATACTATCAAATCTAAATATACTGACTACGTAAAAGAAAGTTTAGGGCCAATACATGGCTGATGTTTTTTTTCGTGATTACAATACTTATTACTTCGTAAAAGAAAGTAAAAAGTAATTAGGTTCAAATTTTATAGCATATATTAAGCTAATTTGACGATTAAACATATATTTAAAACAAATAGTCTCATTTGAAGCAAAATTAAATTAGAAGAGCCATGTTTTCTAATATTTTTACACTAAAATATGTTGGGGAACCAAATCATACTCATTAGAAATTTTATACGATAAATAGGGCTTGTGTCGATTATGGTACTTGGTATATTGCTTAATAATCCGCGTGGTATACATCAATAGAATCGATTTATCACTCCCGATGAATTAAAAGAAATTGTTGCAAAATGTAAGTATTCAAATGATTACCTATCACTGTATGATACACGAAAAGAGAAATCAAATAAAAGTTCTTTTCAAATGTTCAATCATTTTACTCAAATCTCTGCCGAAAATTTAGATTATTTACATACTTGACATATACTATAATTTTCTCCTGTCGCTTTAATTTTCAACAATGATTGATGAACATTTTAAATTTGAATCTAATGCCTTGTTTACCACTAACAAAGTAAACATTTAATTATGTTGTATATTAGCAATAAGAAGAAAATAATTTAATCAAGTAAATTTAGTTTTCAAATAAATCAATATTGCTTAAGCCACGCTTAACGATACGTGTAATCGATGAAGAAATTATTATATAGAAATTATTCAAAAAACAAATTTATCAAATCATGTATGAAGAACTTGATGGAGCAAAAAGAAGCCAAAGAAGTTTGTAAGGATAGAATTGAATGGCGAAAGATTGTCAAGATGCGAATGAATGTAAAGCCTGTCACCCCAATTGATAGGAATAAACATGAAATTATGCATGTGAGCAGAGTGACTGCTGGTTGTTAGATTTTAGGAATGTTTGCCACAAATTTTAACATTTCTAAGGATGCAAGGTCTGCAATGTGTACAATGGTGTACTTGTGCCATCGTTGATCATATATGGAAGTGAATGTTGGGTTTGGCAAACCAAGCAAAAAAAAGTGCGTCACTGCTGTGAAAATGATATTTTTAAGAGGTATTTGTGGTGTATCTAAGAGAGACAGAAAGAGGAATAAGTGGGTGTATGAGCAGTGCGAAATAGAAGAGCGTGTACGAATTTAATGAATTTGAATAAAGCAAAAGAAGTATTTGTAAAGATAGAGTTGAATGGCGAAAGATTGCCAAGATGTAAATGTGTGTAAAGGGTTTCTGCCACCCCATTTGATGAGAATAGGCATGAAGTTATATATGTATGTATGCATGTATATATACCGAAAGGTCATTATCCTCCGGTATAGTAGACCACTAAAAATATGGAACGGGTTCTACTTATCAATGTACTTTTTCTTTTACACATTTTCATTGTAACACATTTTCTCTTCCAGTATGGTATTGACAATTTTACCATTTACCAAATACAATATGGGCCCTATGTTCTCAAGAATATTGTTTGTATGCGATGAAATATAAAAGACACCTTCAATTCAAAATGATTAACAATTTTTAAATGAATTCTTTCTTTGAAAACATTTATTTTAATTACTAGATTGCGTAGATTCATCTACTACATAACGGACAAAGCACCGCGGCGCCGGAGGTGTCTCTTTGCAAAACATATACAAACTTTGCAAAAAATATTACGGATGCACTTATGAAACAATAATACAGATTTTTCAATATTTTGTCATTTTGCATCGCAAAATAATATTGTCCTTCACCAGATTGCTGACTACATCTGGGGTTTCTATAGCAAGGTGTTATGATTAATTAGCTTAGATTTTTTTATAATAAAATCCTAGTGACATTTCGAAAAAATGTAGCATCCGACTCTGTGCCATGCCTCAGGCTGGTTGATGATAAGATTTCCGGCTTAGTATGTTGTTTACTAATTAAAATTCTACTGCTTTTTAAACCAACAAAATCATTACTCTTCGATCATTGCAAATGTATAAACTTCCAAATAAAATGTATTGTGAAACATTTTGGTATCCTTATTTGTACCATCTTTGATGTACGGCAGTAAAATAAGTGGGTGTATGATCAGTACAGTACAGTAATAAAAGAGCGTGTATGAATTCCAAATGAAGCAAAAGAAGTTTGTTGAATGGCGAAAGATTGTTAAGATAAGAATAGATGTATAGGGGTTTCTGCAACTCCATTTAATGGAAATAGGCATGCAGTTATATATGTATGAAATGCGTACATACATACATATATGTACTTATTTCAAACAAAGCGAAAGAGAGAATCTCCAAGGGGACGCATTTAAACAAGTACCTTTCAATGGTTTAGTGTGGAACGACTATAGATGTGCGCTGTAACTTTCAAAATAGTGTGGATTTGAAAGCGGCCATTATAGAGAAGAATAAGTTGAGTTGTTTGTGTTAATATGTTTAAGTTTACGTAAATAAATCAGAGACAATTTAGAAAAGATGAGGGAGTAGTACAATGCAAAGTTTAAACAAATAAAAAACATCTGCAGTGTATTGCACTGGACTTAAATATTAGGTATATATTGTTTAGACAGAGAGGTTATTTAAATTTTTAATTTTGTATAATAATCTCTATCAAAACAATATATTCCTAATACGTAGGTATAAGAAACTCCAGTGCAATACACTGCAGTTGTTTCAATTTACTTTTAGGGTTTTTAAAGTAAAATATTTAATTTCTTTTAGTGTACAAAAAACCACATTGTTAGATTACATGAAGAAATGCTTAAATAAAAAAATTATCTACTTATAACAAATTAATTTGGAGTCTGTGGCTGTTGATTTAAATAATAATAATATGAATCCTTATCAAAAGTATTTTGAAAAGCTAAATTCGGATTTTGGCACCAGATTATCAGTGGTTGAATTATATTTAGATATCATTGGCTGAAAGGTTGCATCCCCATGGATACGTATAATGAGAAATTCTCATTTATTATAATTATATTTTAGTATCCTTTCTGTTTAATCTAAACATATACATATACCTACCTACTCGTATTGAGAATAGCGTCTGAGAATCGTGTCTGAGATGTAGCTAGTGTTAAAAGAGTTATTTTGTTTTGGGAAAGGTTTGCGTTATAAGGCGAAACCGAGTGAAGCAACCCAATGAACAACATAAAATCACTTTTAACACGTGTTACATACACTATTCTTTCTACGACCATTGTTAAAAGCACGAATGCTACAAATCTATAGCACACATTAAGAGGTTGAAATTATTTTTGACAGTTAATGATTTATTTAATCACAAAACAGCATCGAAGTACTATCAGTTACGTTGAATATTCTGCAATTCATACCTTTTCATAGAAAATTAATTTACCTATAAATAGTGAAGGGAGTGACTGTGTACCGGACGAGATTGAAGAAACTGCTAAAGTTATACTATTCATTTAAATAGTTTGTGATAAAATTTACATAAATGAACAATTAGTTATTTCATTTTCTATTTGTTGGTAACAAACAAGGAACTAGATCTGATTACATGATGCAACTAGTGTTAAAAGTAATTACTTTTAACACGCTGCCTCATAATATGCAATGCAATTTTTAATTCGCTAAGCAACCGTTAAAAAGCTACTTTTAATAATGATCGTTGAAAAAGTTATTTATAAAAGATTTTTCACACATGTTTTACTTGTTGAATAAAAATTATTTGAAATAAGAAAATAGTTTTTATTCAACAAGTAAAAAATGTGTGAAAAATCTTTTAATAAATTATTTTATTTAATTTTTTGACAATTAAGTGTTGCGGTTAGCCTTGCACAAAATGCTATTTTGTCTTTAGCTTATAATACCTATAGAAATATTTTGTAATAAACCATATTTTACAGTTTGTACCAAGTTGCATAAAGCTGCCATTTTATATTTTCAAATGTAAAAAAATCTGAATATTGTTTTAAAATTTGAATAATGAACATAATTATGTCATATAATTTTTTGCAATTTAAAATTCACATAAAACTTGCATATTGAAATATATTTTATTAATTTTGATTAAGTAAAAAAATGTCTCTGTTAAAAGAATTGCATAGAATATCAATTTTAGTTATGATAACGGCCGTCAGAAGTGTTTATTGTGTTGAAAAAATATGAATAAAATTAAATAAAGTATTCAGATAATTCAAAATATCAAAAAACGTGTAAAAAATAAGACAAACCGGCATATCGGTTGCATATTACTATAGAATCTCTGTAGGTGATGAACCCGTGACTTACAATTATTTTTATGGAAATTTGCACAATTTTATCTTGTAGAATATAGC
Organism: Nebria ingens riversi; assembly: GCA_018344505.1. Taxonomy (NCBI): domain Eukaryota; kingdom Metazoa; phylum Arthropoda; class Insecta; order Coleoptera; family Carabidae; genus Nebria; species Nebria ingens. Next base: position 199,743 of record JADQWA010000274.1, on the reverse strand, counting down.
TAATACCATCAACAATTCGATATAACTATATTTTTAATGCATTGCAATAATAACCAAAATAACGACGCCGCTGTTGTTATTGCTCAAAACGATTTCTATTGGAGATTTGTAACTTCGGCTAGTGTGAAAAATGTATAACTAATAATAAGCCTATATTTTGTACTGCGTTCCTGTGAAAGGCCTATAATAGTATGCATTTGTTCCTCGTTTAGAAAGTCACGTTAATTTTTAATAAAACCGTCTTATCATTGCTTTTTTACTTTCTTATACGAAAGAAGAAGGAAGTATTGTAGTCATGATAAAATCCATCTCGAACCTGATTATGTTTTATAAGTGTGTGTGTGTGTGTGTGTTTGTTTGTTTGTTGTTTCTAAACTTAGAATAGGGTCTTATAGAAAATTTTAATTTTTGTATGTCAAAATTTATATTAATTGCATTTTTATTCCGCAAATATAAATAATAAGTTAGTAAAAAAATGTAATCAACTTGAAATTTCAAATCTGAAAATCTATGACGTTTAATACTCAGGAATTGATTTCAGCGCTCCTAACAGATACTCTAAGAAGTAACATTTTAAAACGGGAATGGTCGAATAAGCGCTATCTTTCGCTTGAGAAAGATAGTGTAATTCTTCATAAGTGAGAGCGACAAGATACAAAAATAAGACACTAACGCTGTATTCTTACGAAAAACAAACTATAGTCACCATCCTGTGTATGCTACGTCATACGTTCAAGACATTGTTGTTGAAATAAAATAAATAAAATCAAGTTTCAAATTATTTATTTAACACCCATTTGCCTCTCTATAGTTATTTAATATATAAAGAAAATAGCCCAGTTCAGAAAACACTAACAAATAGTCAGCTGCCTAATAGTCTTTTAAGGATCAAAAGTGTATGCGAATTTTATCCTATACGGACTATCAAGCAACTGTTTACCCGTGTTTATTTTCAAAAGCTTAGAAGTGTTTTTTAGTACAGAAATGTGTTTCAAGCCAAAAAAATCCAACTTTATTATTATTATTTTTTAGAAAAAAATAGTGTTTACATTAAAAAATTGACTTTATTAATTGAAACAATTTTCATCATTGGTAAAACTGCCCTCAGCGTCGGGCCCAGGTTCACCGTTTCCTTGCTTCTTAGGGTCGAGCAGCTTATTTCAAAAACACTTCCAAGCACTCTTATCTTACCAAACCTGAGCCTTGTCCTAGAGTACACAGTATTTAATTTATTTGAAAATAAATAAATTTCTAGTCATAATAAATACCAATATATAAGGGTTAATTTTAAATTTTTCAAAAAATGTTTTTTTATTATACATACTATATACTTTCTATCTAACAAGATTAAACCTACTTACTACGTATAAGAAAGAGCAGTGCGGGCATTGCACCTATTTTTTTCTTGATATGATGGAGAATTATAGTTAAGAGATCATTCAAATTCAAAACGTTCAGCATACTGGGTGTCTCTTTAAATTTCATATTTGTATTTATTTAAAAAGTATTTGCTTCTATTAATTATTTTTTTGTGATTGCTCGTAATTTCGAAACTTAGTTGTGTTTTTATAATTTAAGAGCTCGTCCAAATTATTATAAATTTCTTCTCAAAAATTAAAGATCGACATTTTGAAGCAGTGACCAATTCCATTTGTAACATGTAAGTAAACATTTATTTATTATTATTAAAAGCTTTAGTATCAATATTTGTATTATTATTAACATTTAAAATCAATTCATTTATTGTTTTATATGATACTTTAAATACTCTTTAAATTATTTTATTTTTTCATTTATTTACTTATATTTTCGTAGATTATAAAATGATCTGAATTTTAGTAAAAGATTAAAAATTTACTTATCACAACAAATATTCGCAGTTAATATAATTTTTAAATATAAATAATAATTGTCTATACATACATAAATTGTTTTATTATACATGTGGTACGAGGTACTGCTTACCTCGAATCTGATGGACTGTCATCTTTAAAAGTAACATGATTCTGGGCTGCGATTAGTTTATAGCCAGGGCCGGACTAATTAAATTTGGGGGCCTAAGCATTTTTTTAAATTCTGGGCCTATATTCTTTTCATTAAAAAAAAAACACATTTTAATATTGTTGAAATATATATTTAGTACAATATTAACAATTGCATTTTTTTCAAATTTTGTTGTGATTTCCTTCTCAATTTTCTCCTTTTTTTTAAATATCCACATAAATGTTTATACTCCGAAATATCTGTTCTTCTATCTCTTTAGTGGATAATAGATGATGATATAATAACTGATATTGTAATTATAATATTACACATATATACATAGAAGATAGAATAATATTAGAACATTACAAATTTTTGGAACATATTGTATGAGTCGTTTATTCTGAAAGTGCAAATCCACTTTTTATTATTTTGTAAAAATACAAGACTTACTAATTAATATGTATTTCATTATTTCAATACTTTTGGGAGCATTAACTGGGCCATTTTAACAATTACAAAAATTTACATAAATCGAACTTGAATTTTTATATATTTAGATTTCAATTTTTTAAAGTAAACTTGGCACAACTTTAAAAATAAACGGCTTATATTTTGATATGAGAAATAATTTAAATTTAGTCATTTACAATTTTTAATATGATAAACAGTCGATGCAAATAATAGGCTATCTTGCATATTAAGATAAAGATGGTTTACATTTTTTTTCTTAGAGGCAAACATTATTGCACATATGTGATTTGGAATAGACCATTATTATCAGCAACAATAATAAAAAAAAAAACAAAAAAAAAAAAAAAAACGCGCGAATCACATTTCTAAAAAAAAAAGAGAAAAATTGTTACCATATCACATAAACTTATTATGCTAGAATGTATTATTAAATGTATTAATAGTTACATTATTAATTGTTTTCTGTCAATTATTTAAAAAGAGCGATGTTTCATCTCCATTTTTCGATACTTACGCCTACTCTTATCAGATAAACAATTCCACTGTAAGAGTTACGATTTATTTGAATAAAGAACTGGGCACATTTAATTAATTTCTTAATATTAGTTTACGAGTAACATTAACATTATTATTTAATATTGCGTGTGACTATCAGCGTTTCCTTGCGGGCCTAGGTCAAGATCAAAGGGAAAGAAATTAATATAATTCTTGTAAAATATTTACTAGGACCACCTACGCCAATGATTCAACCGTTGATAGTAAAGAAGTACTACATTTCTCAAACATGGTCAATGTCTGGTGGAATGGATTGAAGATCTTGCATGATATGAATCAGATGCGGTAGGTGTTATTTCAAATTACATATATGATAAACACGTATATATTTAACGTTAAATTTAATTTTTGAAAAAAATCATCAAAAAAGTATTAGAATTTATTGTAATTTGTTTTGGCATTTTCAAAAAGTTTCTGAAATAAATATTTAAGGTTACTGTTTTTTGGGACCCAATAACTCCAGAAATAAATGGCCTAATGAATTTAAAATACAAGTGGCATGAATTATGTACCCGTAAATTATGTATACCAAATTAAGTGTTAATTTGCTCAGTATCTTCAGAGAAGAAGGAGCGACAAATTTTGATCTTACGAACGACGACTAACATCCAAGTACAACTTGAGTTGATTTATCAATAAAACCTTAAAATTTAATTAGTTTACGTGTTTCATGTACTGTAGTTTATATTTTCGTTAATTTCTTGAAATAAACCAAACAAATGCATAATACATTGACAACTACAACATATGATAAGCGAAGGTTAGATCTGTGAATCCGTCTCTTGGTAGTTAAAAAAATTCATGTATGTAGTTCTTAGCTTGAATCGCGAATTATAAGTTACCACGAAATTGAGCTACTCTGACTCCCTTGCCACCAATGTGCTAAGTAAATTCAAATATGTTTCAAGTATATTACTATATAACTAATAACATTTGATACATTATGAATTATTTTTAAATATTGATTATTTTATCGATACATTTAATTGTATTATTTCTAATAGCGTACCAATTGTTGTGGATGGTTTAGTGGAAACTGGAGTGATCAGTCCTGAATCTGCAAGGAGCAGAAAACCCCTGACAGGCTTGAATATTTTAGATGTTGGATGCGGTGGAGGTATTTTGAGCGAGGTACTAAAACTTATTCTTATTAGTTTAACTGTAACTATAAAAATTAATAGTAATTTTAAATGACTTTTAATTTAAAACTACTTATATAATTCAAGTAATTTTACTCGAGATTTTAAATGAAGTTACAAAATATTAAATACAATTTTTAAAAAGCTTCCAACTGGTCTACACATTATACTAAATTGTATTTTGATTTAAATGGCTATATAGGCTTTGGCGAGCCTTGGTGCAAACGTAACAGGACTCGATGCTGCACCTAAAGTTATCGAATGCGCCAAATTGCATGCAGAACAAAACAGAGACATTCGCAATAATATAGAATACGTTTGCGATACGATCGAAGAGTTCAGTGAGAAGAACTACCAGAAATTTGATGCCGTTGTGTCTTCTGAAACAGTTGAACATGTTCAATTCAGAGACGTGTTTGTTAAATCATGCACCAAAGCATTGAAGGTAAAAACTAAAATCATGTTACATGGTACAGTTTCAACTGCATTTTTCAGTCATTCCGAATTACCTTTCACAAACTACACTTTTATTTGTTTGAAGTTCGATTAATTGTTTTTACATTAAAATATAACTTTTTTGGTATTTGGAGCTGGGAAATTATTTTTTTGATTATATTTCTTATAGTAAAAGAAAACGTCTGCAGTGTATTGCATTGGACTTTCTTATACGTATTAGGCATCTACGTATTGTTTAGATAGAGAGGTTTATTAAAATACAATAATTCAATTTTGTATCTAAATAAAATATGCCTAATATGTATAAGAAAGTCCAGTACAATACACTGCAGATGTTTTATCTTAAAAGAACCTAACAAAATATTTATATTTATTATTTTACTAACCTTCAAACACACAAAGATGGAATACCGTAAATAGTCAGACTCGACTCAGGGAAGGTCAAAAGATGTATGAATCTCGAATTCGAAAATTTTCATGATTACAATACTTCCTTATATACATTTGTATGAGAAAGTAAAAATACTAAATAAGTAATGAACAAAACTCTTTTTTATTTAATATAAATGTTTATGTGCAAGTGTATATGATTCACTATTTAATTTTGTTATATTGAATAGTAAAATAATAATTTATTATAATTCTAGCCTGGTTGTTCCATATTTATAACAACAATCAACCGCACAATGATGTCGTGGTTAAAAGCGATTATTTGGTATGAATATATTGTGGGGGTTATTACGAAAGGCACACATGAATGGAATAAATTTGTTAAACCTGAAGAACTTATTGTAGTATTAGAAAAGGAATGTAAGTAGCAACTAGCATGATGGCGATATTTTATATATATATATATATATATATATATATATATATATATATATATATATATATATATATATATATATATAAATATATATATATATATATATATATATATATATATATATATATATATATATATATATATATAAATATATATATATATATATATATATATATATATATATATATATATATATTTTTCTCTCAATAAGTGTACAATAAATTATAGTAAAAAAAATCTTATGGTGAACGCTAGCCTCTTCGGGGATGCTTCCGGGCTGATGAAGCACGTCGGCTATGGTGGACGGATGCGGCGTGTTCGGTGACGGCGAATGCGGACGGTGCGGTTACGCGCTGCGGAGATAGCAGTGGGTGTCGCAGGTAGGGTAAACCCCGGCGTCCTCCGGTGGGGTGCCTTATAGGCACCTGCAGAAGAGCTAAAGCAAAAACGACCTTCGGCGGAAATGCTTGCAGGACAACTGGCGATATACTAAGATACAACCCTCAGTGGAAACGCCTGCGAGTACTATGATGGTGGTACCAAGAGGTGCCTGTCAGCGGAAACGCTTGCAAGACACCTAGAGGTATACTAAACTACAAGCCTCAGCGGAAACACCTGTGGGTACTATGATGATGATACCAATAGGTGCCTTTCAGTGGAAACGCTTGCAAGACACCTGTAGATATCCAAAACTACAAAACCTTCAGCGACAACGCTTGCAGGTACCCAAACGAAATAGAAACGGATTGAACTCACCGGTATCGGTTTTGCATACTCACGTATGGCGGCAACGGTATCGGTGTCGGACGGTATCGGTTGTCTAGCTGCTGGTGTGGCTTCTAGGCAGGTGTAGGCAGGCATCAGCGTTCAACTGATGATAGTCTTCTTTTATACTCTCGAATCGTCCGATTTTACGTGAGTGCGACAAGGATAAATACAACAAAAACCTACTTTGGTGCAGACTTGCTTTTAGACAAGATATTTCTGCGGCTATCCGTTTAATTAGTGCTTGTCGAGTTTAAAAAAAAAAAAAAATTAAAACTAACTTCGGCGGGGATCAAACGTATGGCTGTGATGGTGTGAAAAGGCGATCTTGCCATCTCGCCAGCCGGATTGATGACATTGGGATCTTAATTCTTGGATTTATATTTCACAGAAGAACTTCTATTAAAAACTTCGTCACACCTCTTCCTTACTTTAGAAAGAGAAAAAAAACAGAAAACCCGTCATGTATTTTTTTTATTCACAAACAAAAAAAACCACAAAAAACCCCAAAAAAAAAAACAAAAACCCAACGGGGTGAAAAAAAAAAACAAAAGAGAGAAAGAAAAAAAACACACACACACAACACTACTCCTTTTCCTCAACCGGCAGCCGGACGGTCACATACCGGACACCACCCCCGCGCCGCGGCACAAGTATACGGCACTTGCGGAGGTGCCGCTTCGCGGGGGGGACCGGATTGGTAGTCGTGGCTGGACGGGCGTTGGGTTGGGGCTGGGTATCGGCGTCGTCCAGCAGTTCAGCCCGGATGGGCAACGTGTCCAGCGCCAACATGTCTTCGTCGTCGGGGTGCTGTTCGGTGGCTGATTGGGTGGGTCGGACCATGTCCACCTGCCTTGGTTCCGGAGTCCGCGGTGGCTGGCGTGGACGGTTTGGTGGGCTGAAAATATTTTAGGAGAAAAAAAAATTAGTTCTGATATTTTTTAGATCTTTTATGTGGATCCTGTTTAGTTTCTTTCCCTGCCCGTCTTCGAGGTCATAGACCACTGAAGATACGCGTCTTGCGATAGTCCACGGACCAGTGTATTTGGGCGCGAGTTTCGCGGAAACATGTCGGGCCGCGATTGAGAGAGGATGATCCCTTCGCAAAACGAGTTCCCCGACCTTGAACTGCGTGTTGCTCCTCCGCAGGTTTTAATGTTGAGCTTGACCGGTAGCAGCTCGGGCGATGTTGATGCGTGCTAGTTCCTGTGCTTCCTGTAGCACCTTCATCATCTCGAGATGAAGCAGGGGGATTCCCTCGTTCAGAAGGTCCTCGGACGGAGTGGCAGTGTATGAGTTGGGCAGGAGTAATTCGCTACCAAAGTTGAGGTATGCGGGTGAGTATCCTGTGCTGGTATGTCGGCATGAGTTCATGGCCAGCACGAATTCGGGCAAGAAGCTGTCCCAAGTCTTGTGTCTCTCCTCGCAGTATTGTGCCAGCATCGGTTTCAAAACTCGGTTAACTCTTTCTACGGGGTTAGCTTGCGGTGTGTACGAAGGCGTGAGCTGATGGCGGATGTGGTACGCTTCCAAGGTTTTGCCGGACGGCTCGGTTGTCAAACTCGGTACCATTGTCCGTGATCACGACCCTCGGGCAACCATAGCGACAGATAATCAGCTCCCGCAAAGCTTTTGTATCGGTAGCGGCGGTGGCTTTGCAGAGAGCTCTGCATTCGACCCATTTCGTCATGCGGGTATTATGATGATGATACCAAGAGGTGCCTCTCAGTGGAAACGCTTGCAAGACACCTGGAGGTATACTAAACTACAACCCTCAGCGGAAATGCCTGCGGGTACTATGATGATGATACCAAGAGGTGCCTCTCAGCGGAAACGTTTGCAAGACACCTGGAGGTATACTAAACTACAAACCCTCAGCGGAAACGCCTGCGGGTACTATGATGATAGTACCAAGAGGTGCCATTCAGCGGAAACGCTTCCTAGACACCTAGAGGTATACTAAACTACAACCCTCAGCTGAAACGCCAGCGGGTACTATGATGATGATACCACGAAGTGCCTCTCAGCAACACGTTTGCAAGACACCTGGAGGTATACTACAAAACCTTTAGCGACAACGCTTGCAGGTACCCAAACGGAATAGAGACGGATTGAACTCACCGGAATCGATTTTGCATACTCACGTATGTGGCGGCAACGGTATCGGTGTCGGATGGTATCGGTTGTCTAGCTGCTGGTGTGGCTTCTAGGCAGGAATCAGCGGTCAACTGATGATAGTCTTATCATCTTGGATTTCTGTTATACTCTCAACTCGTCCGATTTAACACGAGTGCCACAAGGATAAAATACAACAAAAACCTACTTTGGTGCACACTTGCTTTTCGACAAGTTATTACTGCGGCTATTTAATTAGTGTTTGTCGAGTTTAAAAAAATCTACCTTCGCCAGGGAACGAACGCATGGCTGTGATGGTGTGAAACGGCGATCTTGCTATTACGCCAGCCGGATTGATAACATTTGAATTGTAATTCTTGGCTTTATATTTCACAGACGAACTTCGTTATAAAAAACTTCGTCACAATATATATATTTATATATATATATATATATATATATATATATATATATATATATATATATATATATATATATACTCCATATGTTTATATGTAAAAAGTGTATTATTCATGCAACAAAAATGTTCTTCTTATGTGAATTCGACTATATGTCATTTTATTGTTTACAACAAATTTTCATATTTGATCAGTTGCTAAAAATTGTCTAAATTGTATCTTGTGAACTGATATATTAAAACGGGAATGAATTTTAATATATAACATTTGTCATAAACGATTTTATATAACGAAACCAATCAATAAAGAGCCAATTCTAATATATTTTATATTTTCTAGGTAATTGTGAAGTTAAAAAAGTCGATGGCTGGCAATACGACTATAACAATCATATATGGACTCAAACTCCTGATACATCCGTATTCTATTATCTCCAAGCTGTTAAAAAACTATAAAATATTTTAAAACTATATTCATTTGTTATAATCACGTCATGGTTATATTAAAAATTAAAAGCCCTAATCGTATAAATATTAAAAGTTCTTTTGGTGAAAGTTATTTTAAATATAATTTTTAACGCTCAGTTCCACCACTGTAAGTTAAAAGTAAAGTTCACTTAAAATGAATCAAAAACAAATCCTTATTTTGTGACTTAAGGCATTATAACATTGCTGTTAAATAAACGAATCGATAAGGTTAACTATTAACTGAACATAATTGTTTTTATTGGATTTAAAGGTGATTTGATTTTAAAATATTTTTATATTTCTATGTGAGGGTGTAACATGTTTCTGATATGACTATATGTTCGGAGTTATACAACTATTATATACATAACTTCCAGTTAACTCAATTCTCCAGATTCAATTTTATAAAATCAAATCAAAATAATATTTCATGTAGACAAAAATACTTTGCTAACATAATTAGAACTCATGAAAATGTCCCTTAAGGCAATGAATATCTTTTATTCGTTATTTAACTCTCTTTAGCTTTCGTACCGGAAGAAGGCAAATCTTTGTGTTCTATTACTTAATAAAAATCAGGGATATTTTTATTTAATAAGGATTATATTGCAATATGGTGAATCAAAAGTTGCACACAATGTAAAAATGTTATGTATCAGCTATTAAAAAAGACCGTATTTGAAACAAAAATAATACTGCGCGACCTACGACTCAGCCATCAGTTTTATTTACTGAAACAGTACTTAGATATAAAAATAATTGATTAAGAATAATGTTTTTAGGTGTTTGTAATATATTAAATAGGAATATATATTTTGCATAAATGCTTTTGTTATCAATAAAGAATATTAAAAAATTTACGGTGGAAATATATTAATTTTAAAAGAATTTATACTATAAGATAAACTACTTGGACGTGTCGACACTCAATGCAATGAGAAGGTGATTCAGAAAGTTCTCGCTCTGACACAGTGATAGTACAAGTATGATCCTTTATATGGCGTGCTGCTGGCGTTTCAGATGCGTGCGTTTAGTTGCGATCGAGTAAAACAAATAACTATTGTCATTTGCCGCGTTTGTTAACAGTCGACCAAAAACGCATTCGATTGACAAAAAAGAGTCGTTGGTCTAAATGTATCGCATATAGATTCGGAAATTATTTTAAAAATATTGCAGAGGGGTTGTGACGTCATCATACTTCGATATAATTCGTAGAATTTACATTAGCAATGAATTTACCGAATCATTTATAAAATCAACATTTATCATAATATATATTTAATACGTAATATGAATAATTTATTGAAAAATAAAATATATACAAATCTTGAAATAAATATATTTTGTTACAATACAATACAAATACAATCATAAATTTAGTTTCCAAATATGAATATTAATTGCTGCAAAAACCAGATTTTCGTTTAATAAATTTAAGATATTACACCACTAAAAACTAAATCAATAGCAGCTTGCACATCACCACTAGTGGCTTGCAGAGCTTGCACATTAATAACATCATTGGCAAGACCCATTTCACGCATTTGCTGCAACTGCGGCGCTAACCGTCGTGTTATTGTTTCAAGGCTCTCTCCATCTTCCGCCACATTTACAGCTGCATTCCCGGTTGGCGGAGTCACATTCGCGAAAGCTTGTTGCATTGCGCTGCTTAACATTTCGTTGGTAATCACACTCCCTGAATTATTACCTGCAGCGGTAGTCGACGAGGGATAGTTGGTAGCGTTTGCAATAGCTGCAGCTAGTTGCGCTGTCGTTATTGTCGAATATGATTGATTACGCGAAAGTGGTTGACCTTGAGTGCCATCGCTACTAGAAGAGTCCATTTCTTCGTCATCTGATAATGCTTCTAGTGAGTATGAGTACCCAGAACTAGTGCCCGGTTGATTATGGTTTACTGTGGTTGCTTCTTCATGAACTGCGGCCGCAATGTGGTTCGCAGCTTCTGCTAGACTTGGATGTAGTTCAGCGATCCGACGTACAGTATCGGGATCTGACATATGAACTATTAATTCGGGGTCTTGTATCATTGCTATGGCTACCGGATCGTCAGCTAGACCTGGAGTCGTTGCGATTATGTTTTCAAGGACATCTGGACGAGATAATCTCTAAAAAAGTTTTTTGTCAAAAAATCTGGATATTTATTTCATAATGATAGGTATTTACGCGGTTTTTTATTATAAAATACAATTACATACTACTAGAATGCGTTCTAAAACCTAACAGAAAGAGAAATACGTGGGTGTATGAGCAGTGCGATATTGTACAAAATGTCGTACGTAGAATAGATAAGTGCCAAATGAGATGGTATGGTCATGTTAAAAGAATGTCGAATGAATGATTAACAAAAAAGATTTACGTAGGCGAGATTAATGGTGTTAGAATGTGGGGTCTTCCTCGGAGTAAGTAGATAAATATGATTGGGAATGAGTTGTGCGAAAGAAAAGTTGTGAGCAAGTGAAATAGAAGAGCGGGTACGAATTTAACGAATTTGAAGGAAGCAAAAGAAGTGTTTGTAAGGATAAAGTTGAATAGCGAAAGATTGTCAAGATGTGAATAGATGTAAAGGTTTTTCTGTCACCCCATTTGATGGGAATAGGCATGAAGTTATCTATATGTAAATATATCTCAATACTCTAAAGCAATAATTCCACTTTTTCATAAATAGAGATTGATATTCCAAAATGTACTCCACCTGCGCGTAATATTCTCATACTAGAAATATTATTGCTAGACTTATTTTACTGCTGTTTAAATAACTGACGTGTGCATTCTAATCTGTTTTATACAAATTGTGTAACCGCAAAAAGAAAAAGTGTTGCTTTATCGATTGTTTTAATTGCGGTTCTATGACTTTGGATTGTTTCAGTAACGTCCAATAACTTTACAACTTTGATTGTCAGCCTCTGACGTCACAATTTTTAGAATTTAGAATAAATTTCAATTACGAATACAGACTTTTATCATGAACTTATGATACCAAATATTATATTTTTAATCATAGTTATTGGATATGATAATTTTCCAAAATTAGATAGACGAATTGGTAATTAGGTTAATAGGTAATTGTTAATTTAACGTACTTGTAAAGCGGTACGGTAACCAAACGATAGAGTAAATGCTCTGAAAGCAACGACCAGCTGCTGAACATCAGCTTCAGACATTGATCGCACAGGCACAGGTGTTTCGGGCTCTTTTTTCTTCAAAACATGCACCATTACGCCTGGTTTGATGCCGTATGATGATAAAGATGCATCGTCGTCCAAAATATTACCACAGTAAATTAATTCTAAAGAACAAATGTCTTTGTTAGCATTTCGTATCTACGATAAAAAATCGCAGTAACTACCAATAGCTTGTTTTTGAACATTAATTTTTTTAGCAGCTTCATCTTTTAACAGTTCAACTTTGTTCTCTAAATCAACATTTTCTATTTTAATACGTTGAAATTTACTCGGAATTAACCTGACACCCAAAGTGACAGATACAGCCATGATGATATGTCAAACTTTCAAACACTAAACACAAAACAATTCACGAACTTTAGTTAATTGTTGAAAACGTATATTACCACTTCCTTAAATATGTATTTCACTCAAAATTTAACATACAATTATTTTTTAGAGATAAAAGTTTCTATTTACGTTGTGCTATGCGTACAAAAATATGAAACGACATACACAATAAACGTCATAAATAACTTGATAATCCGTCAAGAGATGGCCTAATGCTGGTTAAAAAGAAGAAAACGTCCCAAAAGCTCGAATTCTATAAATATTCCAGTGGTAACAAAACTTTTACTTTCATTAAACAGAGCCAACCCGGCAACATATATTATAAATTAAAACATTTCTATCAAGAATAATTCGTAAAATAAAATTTTAAGAAATATATTATTGTTCGACACACTTATACGCATGGTCTTCTCGATGAAAAACGCAATTATAACAGGTCTGTCGCAATTTTTCCCTAACGCTAAAGTTAGTTACAGTATTATATTGACTGAACTATTTTTATTATCTGTGAATTTGTCGTTTTATCGCTACACACATATAATTTCTCTGTATAAATTCGAAAGATAATACGAACACAAACCTGATTATGGCGCTATTTACCGAACTAGGTAATGACACTAATTTTATATAGATGCTGTGAAAATGGTTGTTTTATACCTTTATTCCTTGATTTTATATTTGTTGTGCACAATCCTAAACTTACAAACTAATTGTGGGATTCTGAGCAAGTCTATAATTCTGTGATGAGAATCTATACATTTTTGAAAGATCTGTATTTCTTTAATAAATACTTTTTAAAAGACATTTTATTGAATCCATCAATCTTTGATTTGCAATTCAATTATTTTAAAAACTTTCAAACGTTTATAGATTCTCGTACAGATCTACCAACTTGCTCGGAATCGCACCTTATATTTGGTGTTACATATCGTTTATTTTCCTCTCAGTACAAATTTTTTACTTTACGTAGCATATTAATAACATTTAACCGCTTAGAAATATGATTATTAAATATTTTCGAATCACAAACAGAGAGAAAATATTTAAAATTATAATTTTTGTTCATGTTTTACTTTATAAAATTTGAGTCCCGCAAGTAGCGCTTCTTCCCTAAAACTGCTTTTGCTATCAAAGAAACCTTGGACTATGTATATAGTTTACTTATTAGAATCCTTGGTCCTTATTTATACCCGTTACTAACGTTTTTTACGTAAAATATAAGTTTTTAAGTTCTAATACGAAGCACAATAACATTTTTATAATTTTAATTACAAAATAGCATATAACACACATGACAAACAGCTGATATTGGATAAAGAAACCATATAGCAAGCATTTGGAAATTCCACAACCATAATATCAATATTTTCGTTACTATCGTCAAATATAAATAATATTTTTGGTGAACTGTACATTTCTTCCAATGCTACACTCATCTACACCTTTATATTTCTGCATTTCCTAACTAAGCTATAAAACCTATTTTATACACATCAATTTAGTTTTAAATGTTTATCATAAGATCGGTAGTTAGGTAAAAGCTCAAAAATCAGTGAAAATAAAATTTAATAACGAACGGACATTGTTACAAATCACAGTAATAAAATCGATTAATTTTTTTAATAACATAAGAAAAAACGTTACAACAAACATAGTTTGTATAAAATACAAGATAGTAAAATTGTATTTAACTGTACCTTATCATTCACATCTCGTAATCATTATGAACATTAGTTATATGTACAAAAGCAAAACACTACGTCAATTGGCTGGGTTTAGAAATCGATGCAGGTTCAGGTGTGGGTGCAGCTACGAGTGGTGGAGGTGGTGGATCCGCAAATACAATCTTGTCTATGTCCTCAATTTTACTAACGAAATGTACTTCCAAACCTTCAGTGATAAATGACGGCAAATCATTGAAGTCTTTTTTGTTTTCTTCAGGTAGAATTATGCATTTGACACCAGATCGTTTTGCCTAAATAACACCAAATTAATACAAATTAATAATACGTTCTGAAACACAATTGCTTACAATTGTAACACGGCATATAAATAAAATAATCAGCAGTTTTAAAAAAAAAACAAATATAATTGTAAAAATATCTTTCATTTAATAAATAAGTACATTTTATAATGAACGCATAGTTTTTCTTAAAAGAGATATATCTCTTCTGCTTGGTCAATAGGTCATTAAATGAAATATATATTCAAGTAGATTCGAATGTGTTCCCTTCTAAACCGTATTTTTTATTAATGATTTGCTATTAAAATTTCGTAACTAACGCGAAGCTCATGACGATAAATGTAATATGTGTGTATCCTCCCCAAACGAATGAAAACGCGTTGGTACGAATGAGTTGATTGTACTTAGTATCTGGTTAACGAGAGCAATAAACGAATTGGAAAACAGAGCTAATCACTTACATGCTCTTCTATTCCGCTTGCTCACAACTTTCCATTCGCGCAACTCCTCATCATATTCATTCGCTTATTCCGAGGACGACCCCGCATTCTCATACCATTCATCTCGCCCACGTACATCTTTTTTTGTCAATCTTTCATTCGACATTTTTCAACATGACCATGTCGCCTTATTTGACTCTCACCTATTCTACGTACGAAATTTTTTTTACAATATCGCACTGCTCATACACCCACGTATTTCTCTTTCTGTTTCTCTTTAGTACACTACAAATACCTCATAAAAATTTCATTTCCACAGCAGTCACTCGCTTTGTATACTTGGTTTGCCAAACCCAACATTCATTTCCATAAATCAACGATGGCACAAGTATACCATTATACACGCATAACTTTACATCCTTAGAAATGTTAAAATATCTTGCAAATATTCCTAAAGCCCCTAAAATCTTACAACTAGCAGACACTCTTCTCTCAATCTCATAATCATACTTTCCATCGCCTAAATAAACAAATTGTTTAACTTGCTCTAGTCGCGATGTCCATCTACCACAATATTACACACTGTCCTACATTCATTCTTTTCGATCACCATAACTTTTGATTTATCTACATGCAGTTCAAATATAAGAAGTAAAAAATCACCGTATATTATGATATACATTATGCATCTATGGTTTTTAAAAAAATCGAGAAATATTTACTGGAAAAAGAAAACTTACTGCTATAGTTTTTTCTTTAATTCCACCAACTGGTAAAATTTTCCCCATGAGCGAAATTTCTCCAGTCATCGCAACATCTTGCCGAATAGGTTTTCCTCTCGCTAACGATAGCAAAGCTGTAACTATTGTACAACCAGCACTGGGTCCATCTTTAGGGGTCGCGCCTTCCGGAACGTGCAAATGCAAGTGACTATAAACAATTACAAGTTACATTGCAAAAAGGCTAAAGTTATCTGAGTAAACCAACCTTATTTCTAAAAATTTATTTGTTTTATCCGTTTTGTACATTATATTCCGCGCTACTGTCAATGCGATACGTGCAGACTCTTTCATAACATCACCCAAATGTCCGGTAAGTTCCAAAGAACCCTCGGATTCTTTATCAGTGTTCATTGGTTTTCTCGATGTTGTTTCTATAAATAACGTTGAACCACCTGAAAAAATAAGACGACATAGTGAAGTACTAACAAGAAAGTTATGCAAAAGATGAAATTAGTACTTTTCTAGTGATTGGTAAGTAAAATGTTATCGTTGGTAAGTTACCAACAATTGATAACTTACTGGCAAGGTAACATATATTAGTTATACGAATATATATATGGAAGTACTGTAATCATGAAATTTTTCGAACTCGAGATTTTAACGGAAATACACCGTTTGACCTTCCTAGAGCCTAGCCTGACAATTTTCGGAATTCCGTCTGTGCGCGCGCGTGTGTGTGAACGCTCTACAGCTAAAACTGCCAATGCTATAAACATGAAACTTAAGTTTTGTATATTACTCGCAAGAAAACCTCCTATATTTGAAAATAATATTCAAACCGGAAGTGCATGTTTACTCTAGTAATTTTTTGGGAATTCTGCAATATCTTCAAAACGATTGCACTTACAGAAAATATAGTGGTATTTAAAATAAAAGATAGTAATATTAAGCAAGACTTTTGTTTGAAAATTTTCTTCAAAAAGTGTACCGATTACAAGAAAACTGTTATTGAAAATCTTAAATTTCTTATTTGTTATGTAGGTATGGGAAATTATATTTACAAGTAGATTTAGTGTAAAAGTGTTTCAAAGGTTCGTAAAATATTAAAAATATTATATATAAATATTTTGTTAGGTTCTTAGTTCATTTAAAGACTAAAACATCTGCAGTGTATTGCACTGAACTTTCTTATACATATTAGGCATATTTTGTTTAGATAGAGGTAATTAATATACTAAATTTAATATAATACGTTAATACGTATAAGATAGTCCGTTGTAATAGTCCAATGCAATGCATTGCAGATGTTTTTCTTTCTTAGCCGCCCACTAAAGTGAAAGTATAAAAGTACATTTAATTAGAGGTTTTATGCAAAGTTAATGCGACACGATAAAAAAGATAAAGAATGCCTATAACAGTTAATTGAATACGAAATTTTAATCCACACCCTTCTTGTTGATACTTTTTAATATGCACGTGTTTAGTATCAAATGAAGCTGCGTTTCAAGAATATCTAAGTTTAAAAATATTTTATAAGTTTTAAAACATACCAGTAACTATATCATTATAAGTTACCCTAAAATAAATTACGGAAATTTATTAATCATTGCATATATCAATAACGCATAAATCATTTTTCGTTCAGGTTTAAAGATAAAATTTTTTTTGTTTTTTAATTCATTTAAGATTAAAATCCATTGTGCCAAAAAATAAATAAATACGCTTACCCATAGCTGTCCAGGCAAGTCCCATGACAACGCCAGGTGGTGTTATTGTATACATTCGGTCATGAGTGAAAACAGGTTTTCCAACAAATTCTCCTAAATTATCTGGTGTTACATTTATATAGGTTGCTTCATCTTTCACTACTTTGTATGCTACTTTACGTACAACCTGCAATATATTATTTTATTATTAATAGCAGAGTAACACGTGAAGTGCCACATAAAACCAAAAAAATCACTTTGTAGTATCACGCCATTTCTTTATAGAAAGCGATAGTCAATGTAACAAGCCATGTTCGTGATTCTGTACCTTTTCTATATGTTTCTGTAAATTTCTAACACCAGATTCTCGACAGTAACTTTTGATCAACTTGTTCAATGAAGCATCTTGTAAAGAGATATTTTCTTTCTTTAAACCGCTATCACGCATCGCTTGAGGTAAGAGATATTGTTTAGCGATTGCTAGTTTTTCTTCGGCGACGTATCCAGACATATCGATCATTTCCATACGATCTCGCAACGGTTCTGGTATCGTATCAACAATATTGGCAGTGCAAATGAACAGGATCTTCGACAAATCAACTGGTACATCAAGATAATGGTCGAGGAAGTTTGCATTTTGTTCAGGATCTAAAAGTTCAAGTAGAGCCGAACTTGGATCACCCGTGTACCCCCTAACAAAAGAAATAATTCGTGAATATTTATGATACATGATTGAAATGTTGTAACCTTGTTGTGGATTGGATGTAGGAGGTTTAAAGAAAAGAAAACGCTTCTTCCACAACAATTCATTTGGAACGTTGTGGAAGACGTTTTCTTTTCTTTAAACCTCCTATATTCATGATATAAATTAAGAAACCTTTTCAAATTGAATTTACAAACGTATTGCTTACTTTCCAATTTTATCAACTTCGTCAATAAGTACAAGTGGATTTTCAGTCTTCGTTTTCTTTAGACATTGTATTACTTTGCCCGGCATCGCACCAACGTATGTGCGTCTGTGTCCTTTGATTTCGGCTACGTCTGTCATACCGCCAACGGAGAAACGGAAATACTCTCGATTTAGTGCTCTTGCTATTGAGCGAGCTATAAATATCATGTACAATTGTAATTGAAATTCATTTAGGTTAAATAAGATATGATTGATGCAATTTTTTGCGACGAACATTGTGACATAACCGAATTACGTTCAAAAATCTTACTTTGGTAGCCAAAGCAAAACCAAGCATGTTTCTAAAGGATAAGTTTCTCGTTCATAAATACAGTTTGATAAAAACAAAAATATTCCTTAACTTAATTTAATAAAATATACGGTAAACTTATGAGTCTATTCTGTACAAATTCTAATATTCGTTCACGGTTTGAAACAGTTTCAGTTAACGTTTATAAACTTTACCGAAGTAATCGTTTAGTATTACCATGGTATTACTTTATCGAAAGAAAAGTTTGCAACGCAATCTCGCTCCATACTGATTACTGACGTTACATTTTTGATGAATTTCAGAATTGCTAAGTAAATTGTTGAAGCTCTATTCTTTAAAGTTGAAGTTAAACAACGAAATAATTAAAAAAAGTTTCTCGCGAAATGACGTCAGAGGTTGGCAATTTCATATTACTCAATTTTTGCTTAGGTTGGTATTTTTCTAGTTGGCAATTTTCTTGCAGTGGCATTACTCTCGACGATCTATTATTGCATAAAAATTAATCATGCTAATGTTGGCCACATTGACTGCCAACCTCTGACGTCACAATTCAAAATTTATAATAAATAGTTATTGGAATATGGTACTTTTCCAACACTAAATAGCTTGCATGACCCGACTTTTCGGTCCAAAATTTGATAAGTGATTTTAATTTCGTGTGACCGCTTTTTAAGTAGCATTTCCGGTATTGTTCGAAATAATCAAATATTTATATAGAATAGGCCATCTATTGGTTTCTTTTTGAAGTGCGCGTTATTTCGACATTGCATCACTGACGCGCTTGACATTGATAGATATGTAGTTTCAAACCTCCGCTGTAAGAAATGGATCGTTTTACGCTTGAATAATGTCAAGTGCGTCAGTGTTGTAAACTGTCGAAATATCACGAACTTCAAAAAGAAACCAACATATATATATATATATATATATATATATATATATATATATATATATATATATATAGATATATATAAATATAAATAAACACTTACCAATACTGGTTTTACCGACACCTGGAGGACCATGGAAACAAAGAATTTTCCCCTGAGTAGAACCTTTTAATTGACTCACAGCAATAAATTCTAAAATTCTACGTTTGATATCATCCATGCCATAATGGTCTTGATCTAAAATTTCACTGGCTCTTTGTAGATTTAAATTCTCTTCACTTTGTAAGCCCCAAGGTAGAGATGTTAACCAATCTAAATAATTCCGTGTTACACTGAGAATAAATAAACACAATTATCAACAATTCATTTTCATAGCAAGCTTTTATGTGTCCTATATAAAATAATTAGAAATGTCTTACTTGAATTCTGAACTGTGACTCTCTAAGAAGTTTAACTTATTCAATTCTTCGTCAATAACTGCTTGTACAGCAACTGGTATAGTTTTGTCTTTGATTCGTTCCCGGAATTTGTCTCCGATGGCGTCTTTATCTTCTTTTTCGAGACCTAATTCTTTTTTGATTACTTTTAGCTGTTCTAATAAGATATATCGACGGTGTTGTTGTTTAACTTTTTCCTCGACTTCGCGGCCGATTTTTTGTTGCAATTTTGACAGTTCATATTCTTTTTTCAATAACGACAAGGATAGCATTAATCGTTTAGGTATCTGTAAGGAATTATTTGATTGATGTATGTAAATACTATTTGGAGCTACTTTAGTTTACAATGATTTATAATTCTTGTTAAATAAAAAATGTTTCGCGTGCAATGATGTTTAATCCACGGAATAAAAAATGACAGAAATATGATCCTATGTATATACAATGGAATCCGCTTATAATAAAATTTGAAGGACCAAGAGAGGTGGTCCATTATAACCGAGTGTGCATTTTATGAGAAACTGAATTGATTTTTTTTAATTAGGGGAGAAATGCATCAAAAAATGAAACAAACATATTCCAAAAACATTCGTATTATATGTACTTTTTCAATAAAAAATATATGAAACAAAACACATACATAAATTGTCTATTGGAAACGAATCTATCATAGTACGTATTTTATCCGGGACAATTATATATCCTATATATCCATATACTTACATCCATTTCTTCCAAGACTTCTTGTAGTTCAGTTGCTTCAGCAGCAGTGAGGGCTGCGCCCAAATCACTTAAATACACAGGATTGTCGACGACGCGTTGTCCTTGATGCATCATTTGTTGCAAACTCTCCCGGTACAATGGATTCAAACTGATTATATCCCGAATGGTTTTGATAACTTCTTGTGTTAGCGCTTTCACCTCTTCTGTCTGCCGAAATTTATTGTGCACTAAATTCTCAACTTCAACCATCAGCAGCGGCTCCGAAGTGCTGGGTTTCGCTGGGTACTCTTTCGTTTTCGCATTCTCACTATCTTTATCCGTTTTGGTTTTCGCTTCATGTTTGTCGGCTTTTAATTCGGAATCAGTTGTGGACTTTTTTCGATTATTCCGGTGTTTTCTGCGTCGTTTGTCCGATTCAGATTCTTCTACATTAACGTTTATAGATGTTTTAAAAATGGGAAAGTTGATTTTCATTTCTAAATGTTAAATAATCAATAACTATTGCTATTAATAAGATTTAATTGAGTATCAAACTCCCGTTTTCATAACTTATTAATATTTAATTTATAAAACGCAATTTCTGAAAGTTGATCCGTTTGGTTGTTCCACACAACAAAACTTATTACTAATTATTATACAGAACGCAAAAATATCAAATAAAAATATTGTGACGCAAAATATATAAAAATGTCAAATAAAAAAAAATAAACAGATATAATTTATATTGCATTTTAATTTAATCGATCAAAGCGAAAAATATCGTTGAGTTAGAACATTTTTTTTGTCGATATTTAGTGTATAGTAAAAAATAATGTTAAACAATTCGTATACTAATGTAGATAGGTAAAAATAAATTTTTTAATATTCTTCTACAAACCATACTTAAATTTTCCTTAAAAAGGATTTTAGTATTGAGAGAACTAAAACAAGTTTGAATGTGTACTTTACTTACCGCGAGGTAATTTGTCGGATTCAGCTGGATCATCAAGAATTTGGCCTGTAATTTTAATACGTCGGTGCGCCATCACTACAAGACGTAGCCGGTCGCCCAGATCTTGCATTTCATGGATTTGCGCAAACACACCCACTGGATACACATCATTCATGGTTTTAACCACTTCAGAGTCACTTTCTCCGTCTTTTTTCAAGAAAATACCAGCGTACGGTTGGTTTAATTTCACTTTTCGTCGTACCAACTCAATCAAAACTGGATTTGTTATCTAAAAAATTAAAATTATCAGATGCAACATTAGGATAAAATTTAACCGTTCTATCAACACAGTTGTCGTTTTCAAAATAATAGCTATATTTATTGACATTCAGAACGGGAAATTGCAGTCAGTTATTTTAATTCAATATACTCTTATTCAATTTATAAGTAAACAAACTTTTGGCTATTGAGAACTGCTACTAATAGTATATATTGAAATCGCACATTTACTAACCGCGGTTATGGGGATGGAAAACGATCATAACTAGAAATGTTGGGTGCCTGCTTTGCAGCGTAATCTTTATTATAATAAAACAAAATACCGCAGCACGATTAATTTAATATTGATTCGACATATACTATAAGTTTTCGAATATTCTCTCGGAGTAATACGACTATTATTTCAAATGCCAATATCAGCTGAATAATATTGATAATAGTTTCAACTATATATCAATAAAGTTTATCAATATTTATAGATTTTTTCAAGATATATACATAAATACAATTTTTTTTAGCAAGGAATTTTTTTTTTTTTAAATTGAGTGATCTGAGACTATATTCCTAAACACCTTATAAAGGCCTCGAAACCTATTGACAACATTTGAACTACAGTCGAACTTCGATAACTCGAACCATGAATTACCACAAGAAAAGTTCGAGTTATCAAGACGTCGAGTAATCAAATTACACATGGAAGTATATATGTTGGATATTGCTAATCAATGTTGTCCATTATTACATGAAATAACTATAGGCCGTTTCATGATGATTATGCAGCATAGAGTCTTATGGGGAACAGTGTTGAAACATCTTTCCCATCTGATGTGTGAGTTGGACAAAGACAGACATAGATATAGGAGTTCTAAGAGTGCGAGTGAAAAAGGCAAACCATTAAAAATGTATGAAGATTGACCGCACTATCGCAAGGGTTCTTACTTTCAGGGCACGGTCATTTAATAAAATAAAATAATAAAATAAACAAATGAATCTTTAAATTAATTTTAAATTTGGATACAAAATCAAAAATAATTGGAAAACAAATTTGAATCATAAAAATCGGAATATATTTAGCGGAAATAACATTTTGAATGCATTTGAAACGAATTAAATATGTTAAATATTTTCGCTAAATATTATTTGATTTTTATCGTTCAAATTTTGTTTTCAAGTATTTTTTTAAATTTGCGTATGAATTTGTAAATAAAATAGCATAATAATAGATTTATTTAAATATTAGTTTTTTAATAAACTATCTGTCGCACAGGTATAAACCCTAAGATAAGATAAGATCGCATAGCCGAGAGAAAAGGTTATATACTGCAATCATAAAATGGTACAACTATGAGATATAATAGAAATATCTGAATTAGTTGTAAGTGAAACTGTGGCAACATTGTACACAAAACTCTATAAGATTAACATTGCCTATACCCTCCATGCTCCATAATCATCATGAAACGGCCTATAGTTATTACATGAAATAACTAGATATTACATAAAATAGGTAATTGAAGTGTAGAACATGTTTAAGTTTCATATTCTAACTGAATTGTACCGTTAATATATAGAATAACTAATTATTTCATAGAATAACTGAATTACATACTTTAAAGGTAACTTATGCATTAAATAAAAACTATACAAATAATATTAATTTAATATAAAGTGGACACCTAACTTTCCGCGAATGTATTTGAATTTATAAGTGCAGTACACATTAAAATTGCCAAAGTTGTTTTAATTATGGGTTTGGATAAAATTAGAAGGTAATTTTCTATTTTCAGCTTTAGATTAGTTAAAGGTAAGTTATATTTAGGTTGGTTACATGTGTATAGATAATGTTGCTATTAGTTTCAGATAAGTTTAATGTACTTAGGTGCATTAAACTTATCATAAAAAGAGTTACTTTTATTGAACTAATTTTAGGTCAGCATAAATTAAAATAGAGAAAATAGGACTACCGGAAGGCAATCAATAAGGTAGGAATACATTTGTTAGGTAATTTTCAAATAAGGTGGAAAAAAATTTTTAGGTAATTTTCAGGTGAGGTTAGGTAACGCCGCAAGCCCACAGGGCTCTCAGAGGACAAGGTTATATTGTTTAACACCCGCGTACTAATAGTATTGAAATTTTTCATACAGCTCTGCGAATTAATAGTTGCTCTACATAACATGAATGATGAAACAAATATTTACCTCAATAAGTTTAATAAAGCGTGGAAAGACAATGTTTCGTGATATTGCTATAACAGGCACATGGGGCCATACTTCTGGAACAGCCACCGTTGCTGGTAACTGTGTATTAAATTCCTCTTCATTCTGTGGCGTAGCACTGTGTTCATTATCACTTTCTTCGCCTTTTTTACCAGAACAATAAAATCTTGTACTAGCTGCCAAACGATTCACCTGATTTTTGCTAGTCGACAATATTTGCCTATTTGTTACATCACTAAATAACCGAAAATTAGGATAATTCTCACGCTCTAAGGTTCTAGAAACTTTGGTTAGATTAGACACATTTGTGGTCCTTAACAATCTTTGATTGGTATGACTTAATCTGTAAACGTAGTTTGCCAAACGTGGTTTAATAAACACAGAACATAAATGCATTATTAGATTAATTATTTTAAAATATATTCAAAAAAAATATTTCCCGTCAATGACAGAAGACACCATCAAACATGTTTTTGTTACTTAAGGTCTTCGAGGTTGATTTACACTATATGAAATTCGCGTCATTGCATAACCTCATTTTAATGACAATATAAAATATTGTAAACCAATTAAAGATTTAATAATCAATGCTTTTTCGTTTATATAAAACGTAAAAAGCATTAATTTTCCTTTATATTACCAAAACACATATAATGTCCACGCTTGTAGTTTGATACGATAGTGTGCATCTAGCTTATTCAAAGTTGGTTATGGCACCATTTTCATTTATTTAAATTTAAACATTGAAAGCAAAAGAATGAGCGTGTACGAGTATTAATAAGTTCTAAATATTATATATATATATATATATAAGTTATTAAAACATATTTGTTAGTATATAAATACATCAGCATCAATAAGACACGTAAGTTCTTAAATTAAATTAAATATATTATTGTCGCAACAATATTCCAATTCATTGTTTATGTAATGATTATTTCAGAATGTCGTATTACAATAGAAAAAGTTTAAAATCAAGTTCTAGGTGTTATAAAACACGATTTATGCAACCATTTAACCCGAATAGAAGAGAAAAAGAAAATCCGAATTCATTACCGTTAAACATGATCGTATCTAATACAGTACGACGGAAAAATAAATTCGATAGAACTAAATCAGATTTAAATATATCAAACACTTCAAGTGCAGATGAAAATTGTTTAAATGGTTTTAGTAAAATGGATGCTACTTTCTCGAATATCGGATTAGATTTTGATAGTAATTCCGGTTGTGAATCGCCTTCTGAGGATTCAGATGAAAATGTAACGTTTCCAATAAATGAAATTTCACCTTGTTATGTAAAAAAAATAAGCGATAATTCCTCATTTGCCGAAAATGTGCGAAATAATACAATTTTAACTGATTTCCCACATATATGTAATCCAATTCATAAAAACAATTATCGACGTATACAACCGTTTATGCAAGTTTTTTCCCCAAAAAATAGTTCCGCTTCAAATTGTAGTTCAAAATTTCTTTCACCAGTTGTAAAACGAAACAATATCAAAAATCATCCATATTTTCTCAATTTTAATTATGCCGATAAACTACAATATTTTCCTTCTTTATGCACTAATGATGATAATGTAATGTACTTATTCGATCAACCACCATCGCTTAATAAAGAAATATATGATTTATCTGATGAAAATAAAGAAAATTCGTCGCCAAATGTTAGTTCACTGGAAACACCAAAAACAAGCGATGATGAAATAATAAAACCAATATTGAATTTTACTAAAAACCAATTTCATAATGCATTTATCGATAAAAATATTATTCAAACTACATCTTATGAAATTAGCGTTGACATATCAAATGTAAATTAAATAGTTACAACATTATTACTTCAATTACTGTCACATATTTAGAATTAAGTACCCTTTCAACAACAACAAAAACTGTACAATTGTTTGTTTATTATATTAAGTGATAACAGAATTCCAGATTATATTAATAATAAAAATATGAATTTCCAAAATACATATCATTTCTCTTATTATCTACAAAAATAATTGTTATATATTTGTCATTTATAATTTAAAATAACACAAGATTATTGAATTAGTTAATACAAAAAAACATATTATTATGTTTATTATAGTGAAGAACATACTGCTGAAATGTACAATATAGAATTTGCTTTCAAATGTTATCAATTTGTAGAGAAATTATAAATTGTCGTTTGCATGTTTATAATTTTTTTTTTTTGCAAATTATAATTTCTAAGTAATTGAATGTCTGCACTAGCCCCATGACGATCTATCGATCTGAATACATAATTTGATGTTTGGTTAATTATTTAAATCTTAATTAAAACGCAAAGTCTTCTTCATAAGATTATAGTACAAATATGTTCAAATAGCGTAATAATTTTATGATTTGAGGGAAACAAATTGATGGAACACTTCTAGAATATGGGGATCAAGATCTTGTGTGAATAATAGAGTTTCTAACGTTGAGCTATATTTCTGTACTTGTTCATGGTGCTGTAAAAAAGTTATAAACATATATTAATTAAATGCTTAAAAAATACAAGCTTCACAAGACTTTTTATTGCATGCATGTAAATATATCCAACTTGCTTCGAATACATTTTCACAGTTAATTTACATAGTCAACGAAAATGCTGAATCTAAGTATGTTTTGTGGAAGAATATTAAAAATATATATTTTTTACACGAATAGTTTAAAATTATTACTTTCTTATACAAATGTATATAAAAAAGTATTGTAATCATGAAAAAAAACCAGATTTTAACGGAAATACATCTGTTGACCATCCCTATATATTAATATAGTAATATTCAAACCGGAAGCGCATGTTTACTCTAGTCATTTTTTAGAAATTATGTAATATCTCCAAAATGCACAACTTTTGTTTAAAAATTTCTTCAAAAAGTTTACCGATTACAAGAAAATTACTATTTAAATTTTTAAAGACTAAAACATCTGCAGTGTATTGCACTGGACTTTCTTATACGTATTAGGCCTATTTTATTTAGATTTAGTAATTTAATAACCTCTCTATCTAAACAAAATATACCTAATACGTATAAGAAAGTCCAGTGCATTACACTGCAGATATTTTTTTTTATTCTAAACTAAATATCGACAAGAAAAATGTTTTAACGCAACGGTAATAATGTTATTTATACAAATTGAAGACATTTTTTGTTTTGATAGGTTAAATTAAAATGCAATACAAATTATATCTGTTTTTTTTTCTTTAGCATTTTTATATATAGGTGAGCCATCTGTTGGTTTCGTTTTGAAATTTACACCGTTCAATATTTTTAAATAGTTGTTGCTTTAATGAAGAGAGTACAGCGGAGGTTTGACATTACATATCTATCAATGTCAAGCGCGTCAGTGTTGCAAATTGTCAAAATAACACGCACTTCAAAAATAAGCCAACAGATGAGCTACTCTATAGAATAAAATTGAAAACTTACCGCTAAAAATACTTGTTGAAGCCGACCAATCGTCCATTTATACCAGTGTGTATTATAATTTCTAGCATCTGTATCACACCTGACTAAATGCTCAGATAATATCATTATAAACCTTTGGAAAATAATCAAAAACAGATTTTTCTGATCAGCTTGGGCAGCTTCAAGTCGTTCTTCCATTCGCTCGACCATCTCCTCGGTTGGTTTTTCAGTATCATCTTGTTTCTTCTTCACTGGTGTTGCATCCTCATCTTCTGAGCTGCTTGAACTAGATTCAGCCCTTGCCAATTTTTCCCTAGAATCAGCCAATTCCGCACCTAATTTTATAACGTGCTTATTCATTTTACGAATTGTCAAGTGAAGAATCTCCCAGAGGTACAACTTCGTGAATTCACCAGTCATTTCTTTCGAAAATATCCAATTTGCTACGGCTGAACATTCAACAATTTGTGTTTTTAACATTTTATCCACAAGCACGATCATCATTTGCTGATGCCCATGCCATAGCTCGAACATGTTTCGTAATACACAAATTTGGGCTTCTTCGGATTCGGCAAGTATTTTAAATACGTAATGGAATTTCGATATAGCCGCAAAGCTATGTGAGAAACTTTTAGAACCAAGATTTAGTAGTGTCTGTACAAATACGTCGATCTTTAAAGGATTAAATCTGCTATCGGCTTCTTCCTCAGATCGCGGATTGGGGAGATCTTTCAATACGCCAAGTACTTCTTCAGCGGTGCATTTTTGTCTGATTGAAACTACAAGTTGATGAGCTGCTGTAGTTCCAGGTAGAGCCGCTGAAAATAAAAAAACGCACACGTTACAATGGACTTTTTTATTAGAAAGATAAACATTATTTTGGCCCAAATTCTATTCTTCTTCTATGTTTTAATATATTTTAGATTTTTTCTATGGTTTTAAGTTAGAACTAAACGAAAAATAACTTTTTCTGTCTGCCTAGCTCCAAAGTCATTGAACACACAAATTTGAAAATTTAAAATTAATATTTGGATACCTCTCATAACAAAAATGTCTATTTTTGAAAAGAAGAAGAAAAAAGAAAAAAGGAAGAAGAAGAAGATGAAAAAAGGAGAAAAAAAGAAGATTTGTTATTCTATGTAATAACGAATTATAAACCTTAACGGTAATTTATTTATGTGTGTTTTTAAGAATAACGTAGGGGAAAAAGTAATTTTTGAAATAAATATTGTGACATGAACGTCAAAACTCGGAAATAATAAAATGGTGATTAACTCCTTATGGTTACAGTTTCGCTTTATAATGCTCAGTTGTTATTAAAATATACAAACAGGTGAATAGCGGTTGAGACTGCAATCGTATATCCGGTGTTACGTTACGTTTTTCCAAGTCATACGCGTGCTATGGAAATATAACTGTACTTAACTATGCCACTCATGCGATCGGACATATGTTTATGGTTGGTCACAAATTAATTTACTGTCTTTTGAAAAGCGATCAACCCTTTCTTCATGTGAAAGTGTTTCCTCATCATTGTTACACAAATTTATGAAGCATACCTCTGTAAACGTCGTTCAACATTGTGAAATGTTCGCATTATATTTTTTAACGTTTATTATGTAAGAAACGTGTACTAACATAGCAATGATAAATGATTAATTAATTTACGAATAATTCTAGATGCATTAGAATTATTTATAAATTTATTATAATTGTTTAAATGAGATTATATAGAATGTAAATACAATGAAAGAAGAAGAATTACTTAGAGTAATTAGCATAAGAATGAATGCTAATTATATATATAGAAAACATTAATTAGTACACATTCTAAGAAATGCTTTTTTAACCCAGCTAAAAATTTAATTTAATTCAACTGTACTTTGATTCTCAGAAGCAAAAAAATATTCAGTAGAAACTCATAAAGATTTATTTTGAAATTTTACATTGGGCCCTGCGAATTTCTCTATAAATAACAATATATGTGTTCTAACCATCAATATCAATGACAATTTTGCCAGCTGTCGATTAAAAAGGATTTTATTAATTACATTACCGTAGTTTAGCAATACAAAAGTATATGTCGCTGGTAACATCAAATCTACGTTTAGGCAATTAATAAATATTTTTTAACGGCGTTATTTATATTCTTGAAAAAATATATTACGAGATTTATTGTAATGTGTTTGGTATTTTCAAAAATATAAAGTCGTTGTCCTTTATGGGGTAAAAACACTCCGGAAATAAAGGATTTAGTGGATTTAAAATGCGAGCGGCACGAATTGTATACCCATAAATTATGTATACCAAAGTTGGATACAATCCGGTCAGTATCTTCAAAGAAGAAGGAGCGACAAATTATGGTCTTACGTGCGACTGAACGAGCGATTAACATCCACGTATAAAAGTTATATATTTTTAAGGATTCAGAGTGATGAAAGACGAACTTTTAATTAAAGAAATATTTCAATCTGAAATATATACAGACACCGAACCGAATGCTTTAGCTCTCCGGTACTATGTACGGTGTGCTAAAAATAATCACTAAAACATACTAACACTTTGCATTAGTTTTACTAGGTAACTAAGAACTTGCAAAAATATACTTCACGCTTACTATTATGGTTAAGCCTAAGATATGCTGTAATCACTAGTCTCTGTCAATGTTCAATCAAAGAAAGTAATTGGTTCAAACCAACTACCTTTAGCAAAATTCTACATAGCGTCACTAGCTATTCCGTATAACTGAACTGGATCAAATAGTAAGTGAAATAAATAGTGCAACCGCATATGAAAGTGAGACAACTATAAAATTATAACCTATGGCTCTTATTTGCTATTTCACTGTAGAAGTACTATTTAAAGCGATAATTGTTTAAATAATTTTCCAACAAGGGTAAAATACATTGTTTATACTAAAGTTGGCTCGTTCGAGATTTTGAATTGAAAATATTTTAACAAGATGTATACATTTCTCATGTAATTTAACATATGCTAAGGTTGAAATATTCAGTAATAATCAACAATAGTGTAGATATTAAAGCATAATTAATTCTTCAAACGCAATCATTGTCCCTAATACACAAAATTAATTTTACATCTTGAACATTCTCTCGATCAATGTCACCGTGAAATATCTATGATGAAATAAATGGTGTATTGTAAAAAAAAGACAAACAAACCGACATCTATTAAATTTAATATTCACAAAATACAAACAAACACAGTGCTTCAGTGTCAAATCATTTAATATTGTTAATTTTATAATAACATTCTTGCACACGCATTATTCTTTCGAAACATTTTTTATACACATGTTTTTATAAATATTAATTGAAATTACGACAAAACAATTAAATTAACTAAAAATATACATTAATATCATCGATTTAATTAAAATAAATGCTCCCAAAGCAATTATGTTTATTTAAATAATTCCATTTAACCTGTAACTAACATATGATAGCATTTAGTAGCATGGTACTAAATATATAGTCCAGATACAGTCTTACGTCATTTTGTAACTCAAACCTGTTAAAAACTTATCAACATGAAATTCCCTGCTACTACATTAATTATGATTGTAAATAATTTGTGAAAAACAGATATCCGGTAAAGCCAATTGAATCCTATTTTACATCTAGAAATGGTCGTAATACATGTGTGCAAGTAACCTTGAACTGAAAAACCAAAATATATATCCGTCGAAAACGAAAACTCTGACGGCAATTTCATCTTCATGGACATGATTTTCGAAAGCAAAAATAATGGAAAGTGTACCAGAACGTGTAAACAATGCATGTTAGTTCGTTAGTTAGCTGCCAGTTAAAACGTAAATGTCACTTCAAAAACTGGAAGAAAATAAAAGGCGGAAGAAAGTGAATTTTGTCGCAAACCTAACGAACTGTATACATCGCATGGCTATGGGAGATGGACACTATAGGTAAACAATGGTCACCTTGATGATGATGCTGCACTGTGCCTAATTTCACTCAACTGATAGTTATCAAATGGTGGTCACTTTATCGGAAAAAATAAAACAAAAAGAAAGGTGAAAACGAATATGTTTCGGTAAATGATTTTCACGAAACAATAGGAACAAAAGATGAAGCAGTTGACAGCAAACAAACAATAATACGGTGATGGAAGAGAATTTTTCGAATTTTCTTTTTTATTATTATAATTTCCTTGAGCAGGACCTCGCAAGCGAAACAGATTTTTTATCAAGAGGATAATAACCGGCCTTGTGCTTATCAAATCGTTTTTTACAACTAAATAGCAGAAACTGATTTTTTAACAACTTTTCTGACTAAATGGATTTTTAATAGACAAACACAGTTATATTTTCTGTAGTTAAAATTAATAGTAAATGTGTTTAAGATATTGCCAGTAGAGTCCTAATTATTTAGCGTAACCTGATACCGAAAACGATTTCATAGAATTACGAATGAAAGACATATGCGCAAATATTTAAGAACGCACTTTATTCCAATTAAAAACACCAAAAAGCATTGTTCTTATTTAATAAAACAATAATAATTTTGGTTTATAACAGATGTCATACCAAAAATAGTTAGACTCGATTCAGGGAAGGTCAAAAGTTGTATTTCCATTAAAAAGTTTCGATGTCGAATGTTTACAATACTTACTAATGACTTCGTATAAGAAAGTAATTGATGAAGTTCATTAACATTATAAGCTGGTTAAGTCGTGATATAATAAAAGTAACAAAGCATGTTTCGCAAATTTAGTTTTTTAATGTAGTCTAATTAAGTCATTTAGTACTTTCTATCATTTTTCAACAGTTAAAACATTTAAAGTACTATAGTAATTCTATACCGAGTTATATATTTAAAATCTTCATAAACATTTAAGACTTTCATATAAGAAATGCAGTCCATGTTTAAAAATTCTTTAGAAAAATCAGCAATTACATTATTATATTTAATTAATTAAATTACAACAATTAACATAAGTAAATGTTTATTAATATACAACTATGTCTACTCCTTTTTGCTAAGTTTTTTATATGTATATACTTGTAGTACAACCATCACATCGGAACAACTAAAAAAACATGGCTTTGGTTCAAGTTCAAACGATTTTTTTAAAAGTTAGGTTCGATTCGTCTTTGCTTTATAAAACTTCGTTTCGTTTGATAGGTACACAAAATCTCGAGAATTAATGTTAATTTATGTTATGTAAAAACAAATAAGTACCTAGGGCAACAATGTAAACAAATTGATTTTTAAAGAATAATTATGTTTACTATGCTTATTTTACATAAACTATAAATATAACTATGCTGTATTTCAACATTATAGTATATAGTTTATAGACCGTTTGAAAATTGTATCTCCTTTTCAAGGTTATAGAGCTTAAAGCGCTTGCAGAGTTATAAAGAATAGCACCCCTAGACTTAAGGTGAATCATCAGGCTCGTTTAAAAAAACATCGTGCCTTGCAAATGAAAAAAATACCAATCGATGTGTATTTGCATAAAAAATGCCTGGTAAAAATTTCATTTATTTTGATCTTGTATTAATGGAGAGAAAAAAATAAAAACTATGAAAAAGTGCATATTTTGGGGGTTTTTATTTTAAAAAAAAGTCATTCGATGTGAATTTGCATTAAAAATGCATGGTAAAAATTTCATTTATTTCTAACTAGTATTATTGGAGATAAAAAATAAAAACCCCCAAACTAGGCACTTTTTCATAGTTTTTTTTTTCTCCATTAATAAAACATCAAAATAAATGAAATTTTTACCAGGCATTTTTTATGCAAATACACATCGAATGGTATTTTTTCTTTCTCATTTGCAAGGCACGATGTTTTAGCGAGCTTGATGGTTCACCTTAATTTTGACATAGAATTTCAAAATACAAAATAATTTGAAGCTGATTATTTTACGTTTAAAACTCAAACCCGAATTTGAACCAGACTCGTCTCCAGTTCGAGTTTAAGTCGATTCCACGTTCAGCTTCATTAAAATTGTACGATTTGGTTCAAATGTTAATGTAATTTTTTGGAAGTCGTAGACAATGAATACAAAAAATAAATAAATACTGAATAGTAGCATTATACAGTCTTTTTAATTGAGCCCTTTGGAATATTATAAAACTACTGTAAGATTTTTCATCACTCCACTTATTTCGTATTACTACAATAATTTGTTGCAAGAAAGCTGATTCAAATCTAAGATGTTTATCAAAGCAAAAGAATATTAGATAATCGGACAGACAGCTAAAAATGAATGCAAATGATATGCAAAAGAAAAACAACAAATGAAACAATAATTGAATTTTACAAAGTGATGTACCTATATGAAAAACTAAAAAGTATTTGATTCATTATTACCGGTTATACCCTTACTTCCGTTTTATAACATACACAACTGAACCAATTAATCAAAAAAGCGGGTAATTAATTAGAAATTAAGTAATAGAATATAATATTCAAATCAAGTGGCCCGTTTTTCGCTTGCTCGCATCGACCTTAAACCGAAGGAAATGTGCAATAGCAAGGGCATCTGATATTTATCTTTAACTTAAGCTGAGATTTGGTAAGGAATTATTCATTATAATTTATAATTTCCATAATTAAAATATATGTGTATGGTCTACTAACCCAAATAAGAACAATATATATTTTTTAGTTTCTCATCAATTTCACGATATTGTTTTTACTTAATTAATAAATTATAATAACCTTATTTTGGCAACAATATTAATTTATTAATATATATATATATATACCAGACATATTTGATGCGAATTATGTCGAGGAGGGCATTATTATTATTGTTGTGTGCGCCGCTATAGGGAATGTTCCCTCTTCAGCGTGACCGATATTTGACATGACCTACCTAAGCTAAACCTGACCGAGCGCCCTAACTCCCTGTATTTGTTGTGTCGGTATATGTACGTAATTTTGAAATTATCAAATTGCATGTACGTGTGTGTTTCTTAGACAAGGGAACCGGAGAAACCGTTATACTGAAGTAAATTCCGAGGTAAATTCGACCAAGGCAGGATTCGAACTAGGCAAACTTCATAGTTCACTTACTGTGAGGTAGAAGCGTTAGCCACTGGACCACACAAGCCCTGAGGAGTACGAAGACAAAAAACATTTCAACTTGTGTTTGTCGTAATGTCCTTAAGTCACATACTTCGACAAAAAATAATTAATGTTTCAAATCGCTCAGGCTCTGAACTGAGTTGTTACTCCTGGATTACGCCCATCTATTCAGAGAACATAGAAGATAGTAACCTAATCAGTAAATGGTTATAATACATTTCCATATCAACACTATAACTGTATACGTTTACATAGCGCTCTTATATGCATTATTATATTTACACGAATAAATTCGTTTAGACGTGCGATGCTGCTATGTGAATTAGGTAGAAAGAAAAGTAAATTGAGAAAATAAATTGCAATAAAACATATCCAGTCTTTCATAGCTTCTATGCATGGGTGATCTTTTTTAGCATAATTTTATCAATTTTTATTTCTTTGGACTAATTGTAACCGGTTTCCTTTGTATATTTTCTTTTGAAGTCAATTAAATAAACCATTTCAAAAATGCAATGCGCATGAGTTTCTAATAGAAAAACATAAATATGTACTAGGAAAATGTTTCGCCAATGCTTTGATATAGTCCGGGTAAGTAAGCAACAAAAGTTACTAGATTGAAATTGTACGTTTACACTACTATAAAATCCAATATTTTAAATCTAAACTAGATTTTTTAGAAACTTGACAATAAACTAAGTTTTCAATTCATTTGTAGGTTTGTTTTTGAATACCCGAATAACTTAACCACAACAAAATAACAAACGTTAAACGAAATTAACAACGCTTCTAAAGTATATGTAAACGTAGCAAATGTGTCAAAATTACCAATTTATAAGTTTAAAAAAATGTCAATCTTCTATGTTAGGTCGTGAAACTGGACAAAATAATAATTTTTGAAATGAAATTGACAGTTTATTTTATTTTAAATAATGTTTTAAAAGTACTTTTCATTTTATATTCAATAGTTTTTGAAGCCAGCAGGAAATTTCATGTTGATAAGTTTTTAGCAGGTTTTAGTTACGAAATGACGTAAGGTTGTTGCCTGCATATCTGGACTATATATGTATATGAGATGCTTTAACTGATGAAAAAGTGTAATAGGTGCAAAATTGCTAAACAGTTTCAATGTGTTCATGAATAGTGTTAGAATACAGGAGTCGTCCTCGGAATAAGTGAATAAATATGATTATATATAAATTACGCGGAAGAAATGTTGTGAACGCGCAGAATAGAAAAGCGTGCATGGAGAAGTTGAATAACGTCAAAGAAGATTGTATTAAATGGCGAAAAATTGTCAAGATATAAATGGATGTAAAAGGTTTTCTGCCACCCCATTTGATGACATAAAATTATCTCCACTTCATCGATTTATATAAACTATTTACCCATATAATTAAATGGAATAATAATTCGCAATATATCAAACTTTGCATATGAATCCTCCAAGTCTCAATTTCTTTTAGCACGTTTCCTCGCGGTGCTTTTGTTTGCCAGAACTTTTATGATTTTAAAATAGACAATTATTTGAAAAAAACCGTTTGAACGTTTATGAAACCGGACATGCATATATCAATTATCAAAATAGGTACGCAACCAATTTTCGTTTACGTAACGCATAACATATCAATTTCTCTTGTAAGCAATAGAAATATGAATTTCGATGTTGATTGTGGGGTTTTTGTATGAATGTTCAAGGCGTATCAAAGAAATTAACGGAATATCTTATATGAAACAGTGAATAAGCTTAGCTTTGTAGTGGAACAAAGTGCTCTTTAATTAAATGAGAGTTGTACTTCGGGTGACGAAATGCGCCGGTATGTGCGAGCAGTGGGGAACAGAAAAGCAAGTTTAGATTGTTTGTTGACGCGACCAACAATGAACACATTGCATTTCGACGCGTCGGTCTGTTAATATGTGATTGTTGTTTTGTTTAAGTCCGCCAATTTGGAATAACAATAAAAACATGGATATCATAATTTTGGTAAGTATATTGTTTTGTTTTAAAATTTATAATATGAGAACAATTATATTGCACTAAAAGATAAAGTACACATTGAATTTTGCTTATACATATTCTAAAATCTTTAATAAAAAAAAAAACAAATTAATGATAGAGTTTAATGGCGAAAGATTGTCAAGATGTGAATGGATGTAAAGGGATTACTGCCACCCCATTTGATGGGAACAGGCATGAAGTTGTGTATGTATGTATGTAAAAACAAGTTAAAATTATTTTCCGCTTTGAACTAATCTGGTAATATATTTTACAAGTAAATCGTAGCTAGTTTGTCAATTTTCATAGTCACTAATTGGCCAATAAAATATTGAAATCGTTGAGGAATTTCATCGTGAAGAAGTTAATTTTAGGAAAATTAGAAAAGACGTCTTATTCTTAATTTTCCTAAAATAAAATATTGTTTAATCTATTTTTTGATACATCGACTAATATAGATTGATTTTCAAATACTGGATGAAATTCAGATGATTGTCAAATAATCGATAATAATTTAAATAAAATAACAAATAAACCATTAATGATTAAAACATCTGCAGTACTGCGCACTGGACTTTCTTATACGTAGTAGGTATATTAGTTTAGATAAAGATAATTAATGAATTTCAAATTTTC
This sequence comes from Nebria ingens riversi, assembly GCA_018344505.1. Lineage (NCBI taxonomy): Eukaryota > Metazoa > Arthropoda > Insecta > Coleoptera > Carabidae > Nebria > Nebria ingens. The sequence continues at coordinate 162,342 of JADQWA010000274.1, read as the reverse complement.
AAAAAATCGAGGAAATATAATTTTTCATTATATCTTAGTAATTATTATAACTAGTAATTTGTTAGCTTGTTGTTTAAAAAGTTTCTTCAAAAAATGTACCAATTATAAGAAAATTCTCAAATTTCTTATTTATGTTGCCATAATTACGTAGGTATGGAAATAAGAATAAGTGCTAGTAATATATTAAAAATATTGCAGAATATATTCGGTAAGGTATGTAATTTATTTGAAAACTAACAAATTTCTGGTCACACTAATTACTAATATATAATTAATAATTATATTTCCTTGAATTTTTAATTATTCATCATCCTATCTAAACTGATATACCTACTAGGTATAAAGGTCCAGTGCGGGGTACTGCAGATGTTTTAATAAAAAAGTTATTATTCTAAATATTTTTTATGAATTGTAGATTTTCTAATAAATCAATTGATTTAACGTAATATTTGCTTATATCAACAAAAATATTGATAGCTACAACTTAAGCGAAAAAGATTTTAATTTGAGTACCATGACCAGAAGTTGTTTGTTTTATTTTTAAAAGTTTACTATTATAGAACATAAACAAAAAATATACAAAAGATAGTCGATTGTGGATATATTCACATATTTGAGATATTTAGTTTATAATTATTATTTGTGTAAATATTAATTAAAGAGCCATCCAATGATACCACAATTATTAAATAGCGAAGACGGTATATTACTAAATTTATATTCCGTTCACATTTACACACTATCGTAATCGATAAAACATTCTTTATAAATTGATTTCATAAAAATAACGTTATAAGCAGGGCATTAAGCAATCAGTATTTAAGTTTGTCTTTGAATAGCAGCCATTATGTTTAATAATCCAGATGGGTAATATGTATATATGAAACATCAACTAAAATGCTTTAATTTAATTTTAATATTATCAAATGTATATTTATATGTAGTAGGAATATATGAAAATTTATTTTTCTATTACATTTACAAAAATATATAACAATTTTCTCCGTTTGAATTGGAATTTACTTAGCTATGTAACAAACAATATTAAAATTAATGAAATGTATCGTGCCAAAAACGTCTGGTAAACGTAATTAGGAAGAGGCGTATTGTTTATACGGATTTGTGACGTGTACGTATTTTTTAGTTTTCCGTTTATGCCTCCGCAAATTATTACCGGCATGCGCAGTGAATTTCAAATCAAAATCGCCCCTATCTTCATTCCAATGAATATTACTCTCAATAATTGTTTGATATTCCTTAGGAATGTATTGATCAACGATAAGCTCAGCTACTGAAAGCTCATGCGTTAATTGTCGAGCGTTATCCAGTATTCCTTCTAATTCTCGTTGATTGTCATGTTCAAGATCGGCTTGTTCCTCTTCTAAATCAGCAATAAGGGTCACCATTCTTTTAATTTTCTTAGTTTTGCCGTTCACTTCATCCTGTAAAGTAAGATACCGCTCTTCAATATCCATACGCTCGTCTTCACATTGCTGCAATCTAGCTTTCAACTGACGTGCTGATATATCAGAAATATTTATTTTTGATGCGGATATTTTTAGTATTAATTCTTGATTTTCTGCTTTTTCGATTAGATTTTCACCGCCTACGATGACTTTATTTGTTAGTTTTTGTAGTTTCTCTTGGAGTTTCTTTTGTTCGATCTTTGCGGACGAAAGTTCTTCGTTTTCTTCAATGATATTTAAGTATACTGAACTACAAGTACTTATATCAGTTGTTGAAGTCGCAGAAGATGTCCTTTTAGGTCTCTTTGTGCGGCGTTTCTTTGTTTTCAATACAGTACACTCATTACTAGTTATATCAATGTTTCCCAGTTGCTTACGTAGCTCTTCAATTTCCTTTTGGAAACTGACCAGTAGTGCATCTTTCGGTTGATTATTTACATGAGTATGATTTTTAATATTCTTTGCTCGATTTGCATACCGAAGAGTGCATATCGTTTCTTCGTAATCAGATTCCGATGGACTGATTGTAGTGATCATAACTGTTTTCGAGTTTCCACCCAGGGAATCTTGTAAAAGGCGCGTCAGTTTTGAATCGCGGTACGGTATATGCGAGCTTTTACAATCGACTAATGCTGAAATAACATTACCGAGTACTGATAGGGATTGGTTGATTTTCGTGGCTTCTTTAAAGCGCAATCCAGTTGCGCCGGATTTGCATTGTCGCTCGGAGCCGGCCAAATCAACCAAATGCAATTTGCCTCTAATCACACCACCACCATTAACGCGATTATCACTCGACTCAATCGTGATAGTAAATATAGAATGTGAACGAGAACTAGTTGAATTCATATCCGTGGAACCAGTAGATCGATTTTTATCACCGATTTCCATCAAACGTTCGAGTTCTTCCAATGTGTTCACAACATAACCAGATAGATTTTGCACGAACAAACCAAATTCGCTATGTTCACGGATATCTAGATGTTTGGCGCTTGGTGTTAGCGTCAATAAATCTCGCACTTCTTCATTGTAAATCTCATAATATGTTGCGTGCACCAAGAATCTGACACCGTCATCTGATTTACCAATATGAGTGAATATATGCGCGAATGTGTTCGGAATGATTCCGCATTGCTTTTGCGCGCGCAAACCGGTCATTGTGTACGTTTTTCCTGTGCCAGTTTGTCCGTATGCAAATATGGTGCCATTGTAACCTAACATTATTTGATCGACAATTGGAAACGCCACATGGGTATAGACGTCGGTTTGAGTAGAATTTTCGTCGAAAATATGATCAAATGTATACAATCTTGTACTAGACAGAGACGTTGATGTTCCTTGTCTATTTATGGCGATTTGCTGGTTGACAGCATCAACTTGGATCAGACTGAGACGTTTTAATTCTACTTCTCGTTTGCTCAATGGTCGAACTCGTATGACAACACGCACGTTTTCCACAGTATTCATTTTGACAATTACAACACTAAAATATTATTATAATTTTTTTTTTTTGGTAATTATTTAATTTTTCGAGCTAGTTTCAAATATATAATTTAACATTTGTAAATTTTCGCTAGTTATTTTTTAAATGGAGTCCAAAAATTATATAAGTTGATTAAAATTTATTTCTGCTCAAATAAAAATGTACGTTTCTAAGCAAATATATAAAACAGTAACTGTTGTTTTTTTGTTGTTAAAATTTAATAGGTTAATCATAGTTTGTACCTGTTTTTTTTTTTTTTCTTGAGGACTGATAAACTGTAACAATATATACTGAATGCTGAATTTACCTCAAAATTCGTGTTTTAAATTGCTTAAATTTAGACAGACAAATTTTCAGAGATAAACAAAACAAGAACATCTCATAGCTTGCTTAGTAGCTTCTTGGGAAATATTTTTCAATAAATAATTAAATTAAAATTATTACTGAAATGCATTTCTCAAGAAGCTACTTAGAGCAACAAAAGGACAAAAACAAAAATACATACTCTTATTATTAACATAAATGGCAAACCTCTTCGAGAAGAAATCTACTTTTGATATTGACCTAGCCAATGCTTAAAAGTAGTTTAGATGAATTTCGCTCATGTGCAGATTTATATTCTGTGTATTATAGATCAAATCTTGCACCAGTTAATTTTTGTATGATTTTTGCTTAGTCTTTACAAAGTAATGATTACTAGTATAACTATGTAAACTTAACAATGATTAGCGCGTGTAGATTAGGGTACATAAGTTATTTAGACTTGTTACACGCTCCAGTGAGTAGACATACTCATTGTACGCCTTCGAACATAAGTCTTGTTCCTTTATAGCCACCTAATGTCTCGCAACCAGCATTGCATGATTTTAATGCAAGTTATGCAGCACGTACAAAACCAGTTAATTACGTAGGTGAATCCATATCATTCGCTTATTATGGTAGGGGTGGTCCATCCTACTATAATAAGCGAATGATATGGATTCACCTACGCAATTTAACTGATTTTGTACGTACTGAATAACTTGCATTAAAATCATGCAATGCTGGTTGCGAGATTTTATGTGGCTATAAAGGAACAAGACTTATGTTCGAAGGTGTACGTCCTAATCTTCACATAATCATTCTATAATTGTTACTTAGTAAAAATCACGCATAGTATATATGAAAAATAAATGTATATTTTGATTAATTGTAAGGATAGAGTTGAATGGCGAAAAATTGTCAAGGTGGAAATGGAATATGAAGGGTTTTTTGCCACCCCATTTGATGAGAATAGGCGTGAAAATTTATCAAAACAATGCATTAATTTTTCACATTATTGTATACACCTCAGTTAAATTTATTCCTTAGTTAAAATAAACAATATCGAATCAAACTGACATTTCTTATAGAAAAATAGCATTGCTGTCAGCTAAACCTTTTATTTAATTGAGGAATAAATTAAACTGACGTTGGTGAAATTAGCCCTTATTGATTTATTACATCTCTAATATGACATTTTAACTTCTAGATTCTATTAGGAACACTTCATATACACTGGTCGTTGGCTATATCAACACATCATGTCCGCGCAGTATCACCACGCGACTACTACCGCAACAATCCTCCGCCACCCGATAAAACAAATTGGGAGATCGGTTTAAAGGAAGCAACCTACCAAGCACTACTTCGCGAACAAGTCACCGAACCGCGATTGAAGGAAGAGATCTACAGCGCTACAATCAGCGACTACCAGGACGTAGCAACACCATTCGGCGACATAGCAGTAGTGGCTCGCGGCCAGCTTTACACAACACCGCATGGTTATCAATTCGCACAAGACCCATACCAGAATGATTGCGATGATTGCCACAATACCGCACATCGTTGCGATCGGCAACAATGTGAACCGCAAACCAGTAATATTGAGAATTTATTAGCGTTGTGGACGGTTAAACGCATCCGGCATCGCGATTCAAAATATGGACACAGGTATGAGTTGCAGTTTACTATATCGCCGATCACTGCAGCGCAATATATTTCGAGAAATGGCCAATTTGATTACACGACACCTGGGCATGTGTTTGTGGTTAAATTGAAAGAAAATGGCGAAGCTTCACGTTTGCAAAGCCTTAGGTCTCATACGCGATTTGATAAAGAACATAAAAGCGGTTCAATTCATAATGAATTAAAAATCTTACCGTGGACTCACCATCCAGATGTCTATGCACATGAGATACACCAACAAAATACACCAAACTCCATCTTGTTAAACACCGGTGAATATTATCATCATAAAGAGAAACCTAATGTAAATAATCATGTTTTTAATCCAGGATTTTTAATTGGTGTAAGTCAGAATGGCTACAAACATTTAGTGCATGATTTACCTGGATTGGTACCAGAAACACCATACACAGAACAAAAGCACTATGCACCAAGGCCCCATGATAGCACAACTCAAGAGCCCGTTAAGCATTACCACCACCATTTTTATATACCAGAAGTGGAGGATGTGAGCGATTACGAACAAAAAGTCATTCGACCGATTTTGCCAACGATTTTAACAACCAATACAAGAGATCAACAGCGGTTTTTAACGAGTTTTAAACCAACAGTAACAACAAAAAATACACAAACACCTACATTCGTCTTTGCAACACATGATTATGTTGAGCACCAAACAAATCCACAACAAACGACAAAGATTCCGCCTAAATTCATCTATACAACACAAAAAGTTTACGAGCATCCAACAAATATGCAACAGTCAACAAAGAATCCGCCGAAATTCATCTATACAACACAAAATGTACATGATCCAACAAATGTTGACCAATCAACGAATATTGATCCGACTAAATTTATTTATACAACACAAAATGTACATGAGCAAACTATTCCACATAAGTCAACTAAAGTTCCGACGAAATTTATCTATACAACATCTCAAAATATACCGAAACACAATATACAGCAATCAACACAAGTTAATCCACCATCAACAACTGGACAAGAATACTATAAAACCACTTATAAATATCCTGAAAGTTCAGTTCCAATTACAATAAACCCAACTCTTTACACTCATGATGTTAATTATCAAACCGAAACAAATTACGAAGAAAACACCTCTAGTTATCCTCGAACGACTATTTTATTCACTGTACCAGATGCAGCCCCTACCAAACCTACCCCTTTTAATCCTAGTCCATATTATATTCAATACTCAGATCCGGATCCGAATTATAATAATAATCAACCACCTACAGTGTCAATGTTTGTTACACAAACAGCGCATCCAACCACGCAACCGACTGTTCCGACATACGTTACATATCTAGATGAGGAGCAACCTAGAACTATCTACGACCAAATAGCGACAACGCCGATTTCGACAGTAGTAAAAACTCAAGAATTCCCGGACTCAATTAATGCTCAACTACCACCACCAGATCGAGGCTCAGATACTACCATACCTTACGTTGCCAGTACAGTAATGTCGATAGTATCTACACCATCTCCAGCTTTTTCGAGTGAGGAAAACGATAGAAAAGAGACGACACTTCAGGAGAAAATTGATACTACTACAGCTGAGAGTACGACTAGATCTCGTACTACTAAATTAAGAAAAAGAATAAAAGCTACTACAATACCAAGTACGTTAGATTTTGGTACAACTGTGACCGTAACGGATTTAACAACGAAAATTTCGAATATAAATGATGATATTTTTAACGTAGAAAGCATTCCGACGAAAACAACTAAAAAGTCGAACGTAAATGACTACGACATATTTGGTGAATCAAAAAAATCTACTATCAAAACGACTGCAACAACAACTACAACAAACAATAAACCGAATGCATATGATGAGATTTTCTCTGAATTTAAACCTAGCACAGAGCATAACAATATTCGACAGTCAACTCAATCTAATAACTCAGCATTGAGAAATACTCGATTATCAAAGTATCTGAAATACAAACGTAATAAATCGAATTTAACTCCTAAACTAAAGAGCCCTGTACCAGAACAAAAACCAAACACAACCGATTCAACGGATAGAAATCATATCGAAGCAAAAACTAGTCAAAGTTACATAACATCGATAAGTTTCAAAGTAAATAAAAATAAAGGTCCGGTAGTCTTGTCAACAACATCAACGTTAAATGAAAATGAATCCGAGTTCAGACTGAAGTCAGCTATAAAAGGGCCTACAACAACTGAAACCACACCAACATTTGATGATATCGCGCAAACACTTGTCAATCATGCACGAATTGAATCTATTTTGAATAATAGAACTACAAAACCAACACGAGGATCATACAGACCAAATTCAAGGTAGTTACTGCACAAATTAGTCAATAAGTTGATATTAGTTTTAATTTTTGTTATTAATTAATTGTTACGAACTAAATTTTATTTTTTTATAAAACAATATAAACCTTGTAATCGAAGATTGTAATAAAGGCTGCATAAAATATTTTTAATAAAAAATATTAGCTATTTCAATATATACTACTCGCTACAAATCGTCAACTTCCGATCTCATGTTCTCCACTTGAAATATTTCATGTTTTTATACAAGACACTTGTAATATTGTGCGAATCGTTGGCAAAGTAATTATTACAGTAATTATTAGTATAATTATGTAAATCTAGCTATGATTAGTGAGTGTATATGCGCCAGTGAGTATACTCATTGCAAGCGCTAATTGTAGAATTATATGATCTTACTATAATTTTTACGTAATAAAAGTCTAAATATTGATCATAATTTAATTGTTTAAAATTTTATATATTTAAATACAGGTGGATCGGAATAGCTTGAACTGTACCATATACGTCCTGTTTATATTCTTGTCATTTTCTATTATAGTGCCACTTATTCTTTGTTTTATGCATGTCGTGGTTCAAGCTATTCCGAGCCGCCTATATTCGTTTTTTTTAAAGTAGCGGATAGTCGACCGTTTTGTTGATAAAACAAGGATAAGATGTCTAGTGTTTTTACTTTATCTTATACGACGTAATTTTCGAACTCGAGATTTTAACGGAAATACACTTTTTGACCTTCCCAGAGTCGAGTCTGACTATTTTTGGAATGACGTCTGTGTGTGTATGCGCGCGCTCTACAACCTAAACTGTAAAATTATGAGACTTTCAACTCAAAAACTATATAGCTGGCAAAAAAAAACCTATTTTTGAAAAGAATATTCAAGCTGAAAGTGCATGTTTAATCCTTTGTTTCCTAGCGGTTTCACGTTGAAACAATAATTTAATACATTTATTTGAAATTTCATAGCAGCTTTGTACTGAAACCACAGTACAGTGTGCGTTTATATATAGCCCCTTTACAAACAATTAAAATGAAAGATATTAATATTTTGCACAACTTTTGTTTGAAAATATTCTTCAATAAATATACCAGTTACAAGAAAATTGCTAACGAAATTCTTAAATATCTTATTTGTATCCATAGTTACGTAGGTATGGGAAATGATATTTAATAAATTGTATCAACTACGCCTGTCAATTATTTAGTAGGAAATCAAAATATACTCAAATAATTTGGGATTTGACATTTAGCATCTATTTGTAGCAAATAGATTGAGTGATAAAGTGTTTCAAAGGTTGGTAAAATATTATAAATAAATATTAATTAATAAATAAATAAAATTAAAAAATAATTTTAAATTCATTTGAAAGCTAAATAACGTCCGGCCATAATAATTTGATGAGAATAGGGCATGAAGTTATGTATTTTAAATATCCTTTCTTATTCAAACAAAATATACCTACTACGTATAAGAAAGTTCAGTGCAAGACACTGCAGATGTTACATAATACGGATAACGAAATTTTGTCAGCTTTCCAGCCCGCTCATTGATAAAGTTAACTATAAAATATTGAAAGCGTCGGTGCTTGCATTAAAGCTTATTTCTGAGGTATAAGTTTTCGTTGTTATGTGAATTTTAAATTCACTTTAGTTTTATCTCACTCATATATACAAAAATCTATTTTTAGTTTAACTATAAATTAAAAAACACTTACCAGCTCCTTCTTGTGAATATTTATACTTTGGTTCCGGTTTGTTGGGAATGAAACCAGCAAACGATTCGGGTAAAATTTCTTTAACTCGCTGATGGTACGACAATCTAATTAACATACAAATAAACAATATAAATTAAAAGTTTTTCAAACAAGTATTTATTTTATCTTATATATCGGTAGAAGAAGCTCTACTATTAATGTAGGGCTTAAGATTAGATGACAAGTTACTATAAAAACAATTTTGTTTAAAATATTGAAAATTAATTGAGAACAGACATATTATAAAAAGCCTACTTATCTATTTCACTTCAAATGCCCAATCTTTATTTCATTTTTGCGTATTTGAAGTGAACTTCTAGATCACTCGAGTTTTAACTATACCTCATTCCTCTGAGTAAAGTTTCTCGTATGAATTTCGGTTTCGGATGCTCTGGTTCTAGAGATAAACAAATATCCCAGTCTTCCCACGACCATCGAAACTGGAAGTTACTCAAATGGTACGAAAACCAAGTAGTAAATCGATCGAAACATGCTGTATTCATGGTATCGATGCGCATGAATAAAATTTCCGTCGCTTGAGCCAACACTTGTGGCATAGTGGACGGTTGCAATTTACACAATTCAATTAAAATCGCGCCATATGCAATATCTAAATAACGAGGCGACGGCATATGAAACAGCTCACTAAACACAACCTCGACAATACAATATTCAAGTGGGATCTTTGATTTGTACGGAAAATCGAGCAAATGCGCCGCACAATCTTTTCGCTCCAGATGGTATAATTCAATAATCGAGTGTAGATGTTCTTCGATTAGGAAACGTTCGATTGAATGAGCACCAGGCATGATCGGACCTGCAATAGGTGAAACACAAACCTTATTAGTCCTTGGAGATTTTTAATTAAATCATAACTATTATTAAAAATATAATATTTGGTATCATAAGTTCATAATAAAAGCTTGTATTTATTTATTTATTCGCAATTGAAATTTAAAATAAATTTTGAATTGTGACGTCAGAGGTTGGCAGTTAATGTTGCCAACATTAGCATAATTAATTTTTATGCCTCCAATTATATTTTAAACTTGTAGATATTCGGTTTTCAATTACTCAATTAAAGGATGATTAAATTAATTAATTCTAACATATAATCTGTAACTGCTAGTTGATACAATTCGCAATGGCAGATCGTCGAGTGTAATACCACTGTATGACAATTGCTAAATGCAATGTTACCAACCATAGCAATAATTGAGAAATATTACGAAATTGCCAACCTCTGGCGTTATTTTACAGGAAATGATTTTTATTTATTTTATAAGTTATATATCTGTACGTAAATAATAAGGTACAATCGTTTCATAATACGCAAAGTGAATTAACAACGAAGATCAAGGGGCGCCACAGTCGTACTGTTAACGGAATAATGGCAGCAACCAACCGGCAACATTGTAGTGGAAACTATTTTGTTTCGACTTTTGACATTTATTTATGATCAGTTTAAGGGGTTACATTTTATTTAAGACAAAATACTATTGTTTATCGCCGAAATATGGAGTTTTCTCCGAGAAAATCTAAGAAAACGCATGCTTATTGTTGTCTTTTCGGTTATAAATCACGCTCATCAAAACATAGAACATTCAGTTTCCACACACATTAATTACTATGAAGCAGGATGGTTCATCGGAAGATGGATAATGCCGGCATTATCCATCTTCCGATGAACCATCCTGCTTCATGAATATATTGGATACGATCACAATTCATTCTTATTACTTACTATATTAAAAAAATTAGCTCAAGTGAATAATGCATCTAAAATTAAATGTTTAAACTAAACACAAATAATAACCTTTAAAATTTACCACATGTAAATATCACAAGTCACAACAAATAAACAAACAATATGGCGACCGTGGAAGGTAAATTTAGTTCCAAATAAGCGGCATCTTCTTAATTCACTTTACAAATAACGTATATGTAATGTATATAAAAATCATCATTTAAAAAATGCATGCATGAACCGAATTGTACAAATGTGCACACAGAATAATGAGAATCAACTCATAAAAGTGATTGTACAATTTGAATAAACTTAGCAAAACAAAAACTTGTACATACCTTCAGGGCAATCCGTGTAATCAAACATTCGATACACAACCCATGGCATTGGATAATGATAGCCATCATGATGCGGTGGAGGAAGAATTGTAGGCAAACTGTGTTGTAAAGCTTCGCACAAAATCGAATCAAACGCTAGATAAGGTCGGGGAATATGTTTTTCAGTCCAGTTATCATTGCGCAACTTCCGAATTTGCGCCCATAAACAATCTAAGTATTCTTCTTGCGGATGTGGCGTATCTAAAGCCCATACACGAAGCGCGTTATGGTGTTTTTTGCTGCGTTTATTTAAAAACACTTCAATCGAAACTAATAAATGCTCCAACGCAGTTTCTTTCTTTTCGTATAATTCTCGGCCGACCCATGGTAACGTGCTTAAAATCGCAAAAACATACCAATCTCTACGAACTTGCGGTACGGAATCTTCATTCGCTGCATCTATCATGTTGTCTAATAACTGCAGTAGTGACGTCGCTGATAAAACATGACAATTTACCAAATCCGCTAAAAATCTTAACGAATATCGTGCAGCATCCCATTTTCCAGATTTGAGAGATTCTTTAAACGTACGGACCATGTACTCAACAAATTCACCCCCGAAATTGTAATTTTTTGCATTAAGCAATCCGACCAAAGTAGTATAAATTGTACACTTTTCGGGCATTTTTATAGCGCAATCGGTCAAAATACGCAAAATTTTTACTCGAAATGTACCGAGATCTGCTTCCAAAACACTGGCCAAGCCTTCCAAATTTGATTCCAATGATGATGTGCTCTTTTCCCCAACACGCAATATAAGTGACTCCAACCGATCTTCAATCTCTTGGTTTTCGGATACGCGACGTCTTTTCCGAAAGGCACGGTCTAAACATTTAAAAATGTCATGTAGGTGCAACCAAACATTCATAATTACCGCCAATAACACCGGTTATAAAGAGTAATATTTGTAATTATACACTTACCATATCCATCCTCATCATCATGAGCCCTTCTTCGACTCATGGTTTTATTTTACAGTTAATCACTAACAAGTTCACAACGTAAATTCAGTCAAATATCCTTTTACAAATGTAGCGACGGCTGGAACACACGAGTCCACTTTTCGACGCTGCGACATTAGTACCAATATAGAAAAACAAAATTACCATTTTATTTTTTCTATAGATAATCCCACTTTAAAATTGTAACAATATTCTCTAGCACCAAAATATTTAATGAAAAAGGACAGACGCAAGAAGTCAAACTAGTCACATGATATAAAAGAAATTAAAACGATATCCATTCTTCACATAAAATACAAAAATTTATTATAAATTAAGATTATACCAATAAAATCCAAAAATATACAGTTCAATCGACTATAGTACTTTTATAAAAGTTATGTTGGTAAATACTGTTTAAAGCTCTCTGGTTTAACGCAGCTCACCTCAGGGTCAGCTGTCAAACAGTTTTTAAATTTATTTACTTAGGTTAAGAAAACAAATAATCTATAAAATCTAAAATGTCTTGTAATTACGCTGATGGTTTATCCAGTTATGATAATAAAGGTGTGTTAGGACTAGCTGAGGTATTATTTCATTTGTTATCATTAGTTCATTGTATTTTCACTGAAACAATAATTTTTTTAAAAGAAATTTGACACCGAAGAAAGTGTAGAAAACAAAACATCCCTTTTAACAGAATGGATTTTACAAGCTCGCCACGTAGTTGTACATACAGGAGCTGGTATAAGTACAGCGGCTGGTATACCAGATTTTAGGTAAGTTTGTTTACGTGCTTAATACAAAGCATTCCGTTTCCATACACTAGGGTGGGGTAGCAAATACCATTCAACACTTTTTTACTTCATTCCCTTAACTACTTATGCAGTTTAATCTAAATTAAAAGTATCTGTAGTAAATTAAAGTAATTGTATAGCATATTATCAATAAATGTCCGAAAATCTGTGCAATATCTATTTAGAAAAGAGCTCCTCAGCAAACATAGAACACAAACATTGTTTTCTGAATATATCAAGTGTTTTTTTTTTCGTTTTTCTTTATCTCAAAATTATAAAACTGTTAAACATTTGCTTGGGTGGATTTTATATGAATATGACCCTTTAATTTGAAGTAATGTGTTTGATAATTAATTACCTTTTAGGCAAAAGTATACTTAAGTATTTAATTGCCCCAAACCCAAACTTAGATATGTGCTCAATCTCTCATATCTAGCTATAATTAGAGATGTGAAATTACAGTAATTTACGCAATAATTAACCAGTAATTTCTAAATTGCTATGTATTTTTAATAAAAATCATCACTCGATTAAATATTTAAACATCTGCAATGTCTTGTACTGGATTTTCTTATACGTAGTAGGTAGATTTTGTTTAGATAGGAATAAGGATATAATACAAAATTTTAAACTATGGTAATATAGATAAGAAAAGTAATAATTTCAATAGCAATGTTCTTGTAATTGATACACTTTTTGAAGAAATTAATATCTTTCATTTTAATCGAAACTACTTTCACTGTAAGTGCAGTCGTTTCAGAGATATTACAGAAACCGTAAAAATGACTAGAGTAAACAGGCACTTCCAGTTTGAATATTCTTTTAAAAAATAAGAGTTTTCTTGACAGGCATGTACCCTTCGAACATAAGTCTTGTCCCTTTATAGCCACCTAAAGTCTCGCAACCAGCATTGCATGATTTTAATGCAAGTTATGCAGCACGTACAAAATCAGTTAAATTACGTAGGTAAATCCATATAATTCGCTTATTATGGTAGAGGTGGTCCACCCTACCATAATAAGCGAATAATATGGGTTCACCTACGCAATTTAACTAATATTGTACGTGCTGAATAACTTGAATTAAAATCATGCAATGCTGGTTGCGAGACTTTAGGTGGCTATAAAGGGACAAGACTTATATTCGAAGGTGTACAAATCTTAAGTTTAAAATTTCATAATTTTGCCGTCAACAGTTTAGGCTGTAGAGTGCTCACACACACACTTATTTTTTTTCTTTCTTTGTATTTGAAATACTTGATAGTAGCAGGTGAAGGTTTCTTTAAAGCATACATACACACATAACTTCATGCCTATTTTTAGCAAATGGGGTGACAGAAAACCCTAAAGCAATGGCCAGAAAAACTTTTTATCCTTTCATGCAAAACATCCCTTTGCGCCATATAAACCACTATATTCTAAACAGTAATAATAAATTGCATATCTATTCAATACACTAAATTGAATTTGAAAACAGTCGATGTCTTATTTTAATGTAATGGATAGGCTTGACGAATGGATACCAGTTTCTCAACAAGTCTATAATTTTTTTCAATATAAATATCGTATCACTTTCTTCTCAATTACAACGTTATAAAAATGCAATATCTATATTCAATAATTATATCCTGTAATTATGTTTCTAATAATAAAACAAATATATACACAAACACCGTTACAGAGGTCCAAATGGCGTTTGGACTTTGGAGAAAAAAGGATTAAAACCAAACGTTAATATATCATTCGATGCGGCTGAACCAACAGCTACACATATGGCTCTTGCAAAACTAGTCGAAACCGATCATGTTAAATTTATAATCAGCCAAAATATAGATGGTTTACATTTAAGAAGTGGTCTAAATAGAAATTACATTTCAGAGCTACATGGAAATATGTTTACAGAAAAATGCAACATATGTGATCGGTAAACAAACAAGAACACTTCTTTAATATTTGAATCATGTAAGAAACATTTCAGACAATTTGTAAGAGATAATGCTACTACTTCAGTTGGACAAAAGAGTCTAGAGGTCTCATGTCCCGGGCCTAAACACTCTGGAAGACCTTGCAGGGGTAAACTACATGATACAATTTTAGATTGGGAGGACAATTTACCCGCTGAAGACTTAGACATGGCTTACTATCATTCCAAGTATAGAAGCGTCTAATTAAAATTACTTTGTTGTTTTATTTAATTATTTTTCAGTATGGCAGACCTAAATATATGTTTAGGAACGACCCTACAAATTGTACCAAGTGGTAACTTACCGCTACATTCCAAGAAATATGGTGGACGAGTTGTTATAATTAATCTTCAACCAACCAAACATGTAATTATTATTTTATTTTATAATAATTGTTTATGGTTTATCTAACAAAATCTTGAGAAAGGAAGAGAACTTGATAACGAATATACAACATTAACTATAACAATTAAAGACAAATAAAAGCACCAGTAATGGTGCACATTTATCGCAAGCTAACAGTTAGATAATAAACCATCCTGTTCAAATTTAAATAATAAATATTTTTAATTCAAAGTTTGCTAAATATTAAAAATATATAAAATTCTTGAGAAGCAACATTGACTAACTTAAATCAATTATAAAATTACCTAACTTTAAACAATGACAATGTATATTTAATCGAAGTAATGTTTTTTAAAAATTATATGCTTGTAATGGGTAGGTTTCATTTTGAAGTGCGTGTAATTTCGACAGTTTGCAACACTGACGCGCTTGACATTGATAAATATGCTGTAAGAAATAGATCGTCTTACGTTTGAACAAAGTCAAGCGCGTTAGTGTTGCAAACTGTCGAAATAACACGCATTTCAAAAAGAAACCAACAGATGGCCCACCCTATATTTATGAATTATAAGGAATAGTTTTTGCAATACTAGTTTATATAATATTGCAGGACACAAAAGCAAATTTAATCATTCATACATACGTTGATGATGCAATTAAAAAGGTAATGAAAAAGCTCAGTTTAGAAATTCCGGAATATCAACTAGAAAAGGATCCAACTAAAAACAGAAGCGACGATGTGGAGTTTATCGAATGGACATTAACGCAAAAAACTGTGAAAGCAACTCAAAAACAGTATGAGGAGACCTGTAAAAGTAGTGGCAAAAAGCGTAAATCATCTCAAGAACCTGATATCCAGAAAGTATTAAAAGAAGATGAACCAGATGTTAAAATAAAAAAGGAGGAAGATGCACATGAAATAAAAAATGAAGAAATCAAAGCAGAAGAGGAGGAAACACAAGATTAATTATTATTGTAAAATAATAATTTAATATTTTTATATGTATCTCAATTAATTATGTATTACGTTCCTACCAATAAATCGATTAAAACGATTTATTTGGTCTCTGTGGTAATAATTTTTAAATAAAATATTTATTTGTTGTCTACCATTTATTTATTTATATTCCTACCTATTCATTTGTATCACTACTCACTACTAGACATCGATAATAGAAGAAAACAGTTTATATATATATATATATATATATATATATATATATATATATATATATATATATATATATATATATATATATATATATATATATATGACAACGAATAGTAATTGCATTTAGATAAGTAATACTTATCAATATTTTAATAATTCAAGATTTGACAAATGTGAAAAATACAACGGATGCCGCTGGGAACAGTAGAGCATAGAGCGTATATCTGGAGGCTCTGGGTTCGATTCCCAGTGGCATCCGTTGTATTTTTCACATTTGTCAAATCTTGAATTATATATATATATATATATATAAAAAATATCAATATATTTGAGTCTATTATATTTTCCCGTTAAACAGGGCATAGTTGATGTTTTATTAAATATAATTTCCCATAACTATGTAATTATGGTAACATAAATAAGAAATTTAAGAATTTCAATAGCAATTTTCTTGTAACTGGTACACTTTTTGAAGAAATGTTTCAAACAAAAGTTGTTGAAATCATTAATATCTTTAACTTTAATTATAACAATAAAATACTGTAAGTGCAGCCGTTTCGAAGATATGCAAAAAGTGTCTCAAGTAAACATGCACTTCCGGTTTGAATATGCTTTTCAAAAATAGGAGGTTTTCTTCCCAGGCATATACAAATCTTAAGTTTAAAGTTTCATAATTTTATCTTCGACAGTGTAGCCTGTAGAGCGCTCACAGCCACACACACACACAGACGTTATTTCAAAAGTCAGACTCGATTCAGGGAAGGTCAAAAGGTGTATTTCCATTAAAATTTCGAGTTCTTTTCTTTCGTGATTACAATACTTACTTATTACTTCGTAAAAGAAAGTAAAAAGAGACCGAGCTCATAAGAAAACAGTGCGCACTTAAAATTATATCATATCTAACTTTATGGCAAATTTCCAATCAGAAAAGGATGTTCATTTTTTGAAGTAATTTCACTCATTGAATGTTTATTTTCATTATGTATATATAAATGTATAAAAGACGCACTATCACTTGTCACGATACAGATTTTATATAGAAAAGCAAAGAATAATTATAAAATAATCCCTCAAATAAATTTGTTTATTGATTAAATATAAAATACAATAAGATACATTTACTTGAGAGGAATGAAACGGGAGCTGTGGGTGGCACCAATACCGGGTCTACCATGCTTAACAGGCTTGTAGGTGACGGAGAATTCACCAAGGTAATGTCCGATCATTTCTGGTTTGATTTCAACCTGGTTGAACGTTTTACCGTTGTAAACACCAACAATGGAACCGACCATTTCGGGGACGATGATCATGTTACGCAAATGTGTCTTCACAATTTCCGGTTTTTCATTTGGGGGAGCTTCTTTCTTGGCTTTCCTCAGTTTCTTAACGAGAGCCATTGGTTTACGTTTTAAACCACGGGAAAAACGCCTTCGTGCACGCGCATGCATCAACTCCATGAGCTGGTCACTAAAACAATATACAATATGTAATATTTTTATTAAAATTGCAGTCCTAATTTACACTTTAGAATATATTTCGAAATAATAAACAAATATTATTGGCAATGGGTTAATTTACGTAAATATTTTATTATTCGAAATTTGATAGCGAATATAAAAGATTTACCATATTAGAATCAAAGAACAGAATTAGATGCTAATTTTCATGTATTGATCATTTAAATTTCAATATAAACTCGCTTAAAATTCGTATTAAAAAGAATTCTAAATGAGCATTGCAATTTAAATAATCGATTCAAGATAATTATCTTTTAATACGGCTCTCGCAATAGCGACAGTTTATATAATGCAGCTAATCTAGTTCTTAAAGGAAATGTAATAAAACTGTAATCGTTTTCGTGATAACGCAACGTATTTAGTTTAGTGAGTGAACAAATGACAATCACCATACGAATAACTAAGTTTGGTTAGTGAGTTCGTCAGATAGTTTCCATTTCCAAAAAAACTACAATATGCCGAGAAAATTACAACCAACGCTGTGCATCTTACGCCCTTATTGAGCAATCTATTAATTTCTCTAAGGGTAAATCAGGCAAAGGTTCTGCTATTAGCAACAGTGCCATATAGCGAATACAACCTAAGTCTGTGTTAGAAACCAAACAAAAATAGCTCTAATTTCATTCATATATATTCAATTAATAGAAATGATACCCATTTTAAGTATGAAATAAACTGTAGCCTGAAAGTGTTTTGACCATCTATAAAATTGGAATTTGATACCTACTTTGGCATATCAAGAAGTTGATCTAAATCAACCCCTCTATAGGTGAATTTCCGGAAAGTCCTCTTCTTTTTGATAGTCTCATCAACCTAGAAAACATCAACGTGTAAATCGTAGAAACTTAGGTTATACACTGTCAATATGTTTATGTTTAATAAACTAATACATAAATGTATTAAATATTGCACTTACTTTATCCGCCATGATTTATTTAATTTATTTACCGACTTATTAAAACACAAGGGCCAAAGATGACCACAATAAAATACGATAATATTTGTTTCACACGAAACGTCCAGCCATCAACTCAACTTGCGGTGAAAAGAGTTGTTAGAAACGTTTTCTTCTTCTTTCTTCTGCCGCGATTTTCAAACTTAACGGCCAAACTATTTTAGCAACAATTACATATCTTCAACTATGCGAAGTACAATTACATTACTATTACATATTAAATATTTATTTTAATTGCAATAATTGACAACAATAGTTGACTTTTATTTATTTGAAATTTGTTTACAAATGGCGTACTTGACAGCAACTGTCAACAATTAAAAATAACATTTGTTTTAGAATTTTTATAAAGTGAACTCAAATAAGCGCAGACTTGAAGAATGTTTGGAAGTAAAACGTTCGATGCTGCAGGTTTTGAATCAACTTGGAAAGATGAAAAGTATGAAATATAATTGGTTAATAAAAGAGGATAATTGTTTTATTTTTTCCAGAGAATCAAAGAATGTATCTTGTCAAACTACTGAGTTTAAAGAAAGAGATCAAGCTACAAATACGTCAGATTCAATGAGCATTCAAGTACGAAAATGTTCATTTTATATTTATATTACTTTTATACCAGTGGCGTAACAAAATTTATTGCTTAATTATAAAAAATCTACCGATGTGCTCATATAAAAGCTGCGTTCGGTTATTGCAACGCGTACTGCTAAATGGGAAGAAAAGAGTACGGCTCGTGACGTCACACTCCGAGATAACATGATATATTGAGCATCGTCACATGTCTTACTCTATTCGTCGCACAAATTGCACCACTCTGCATTTACCGAACGCAACTAAGTCAAATAGTTGCAGATCGATAGGTTTTTAGTTTATTTATCTAATTTTAATTGAGTAACGATTATTGTATTGTAGTGTTTCTTTGAGTATTACATTTAAACATAATTCAAAGTGATAGCGATTTAGAGAATCATAATCATAAAGCGAAGAAACACGCTTTATTTTTATTATATTATTATTCCTAAAAGTCAATCAGTTTGATTGCTCAAAAACTAAAATAATTAACATATTTCGAACAATTATATATTTACTGCACATTAATCTAATATTATATTATATACACGGAATTAATTACTAATAGATTCTAAAATGGATATATAGAATAAGTAATTATTTCCTAGAATAACATGCTTTAACGGCAACATACCCACTGGTAATTTAATTATTTTAACAGGTACAAACTGAATCCGTTTTAGACAATCCTATATCTGAAACAGTCGACATGAATAAACTTGCAGCATGGCTGAAATCAGTTTGTCCCGAAATGTTAAACGAACTAAACGATGTTTCCATTTCAAGTGCAATGGCATCGTGCAACATTGGCAACGATAATGCTGTTATTACTGCTAGTATGATACAACAAATTGATATTGCACGACCCCACAAGCAAGACAAGGTTTTATTATATTTTCAAAATATCATATACATACATATATTAAATAAACTTCCATTGAATGTTATCAAATCTGTGATTAATTTAAACAAATAAGCTGCATAAAAACATATATCTCTAAATTGTACCATAACCACACACAATAATAGTGTCTTCATTCCTATTATCTGATAGATCATTCGCCATATTCAGCTTATTGATTCATAAGTCGAAATATTCAAAATGAGTTGAATATTCGCGATCGAAATTAACCGCTTGTTATCTACCGTAAAAAAATTAAACATACACCGCACCAAACAACAATGCCACGAACGTTAAGTTCGATTGCGAATAGCGACTTGTGATTGTTCAAGTTATTATTGACCATAGTCTTACATATCTATAATATATATAGGACACTAATTTCCTCTTGTATGTATATCTAGCAATGACTAGCTCATCGGATAGTCTATAGTCTATTTTTCATAAGAATTCTACGTAAGTCTTATGATGTACACCTTAGAACATAAGTCTGATCACTTTATAGCCACCTAAAGTCTCGCCAACCAGTATTGTATGATTTTAATGCAAGTTATTCAGCACGTACAAAATCAGTTAAATTGCGTAGGTGAATCCATATCATTCGCTTATCATGGTAGGGTGGACCACCCCTACCATAATAAGCGAATGATATGGATTCACCTACGTAATTTAACTGATTTTGTACGTGCTGCATAACTTGCATTAAAATCAGGCAATGTTGGTTGCGAGACTTTAGGTGACTATAAAGGGATAAGACATATTCGAAGGTGTACCTTGTCGCTCTCACTTATGAAGTATTGCACCATCTTTCTCAAGCAAAGGATAGCGCTTATGCTATGTTAGTGAGAGCAACAAGGTGCATCAAGATTAACGCAGAATTCTTACGAAAAACAGACTATAGGTATATCATTTTGACTTGTTTTGAGCGCCAGTATTTAGTCAATACATACATACATAACTTCATGCCTATTCCCATCAAATGGAGTAGCAGAAAACCCTTTACATGCATTCAGATCTTGACAATCTTTCACCATCAACTCTATCCTTACAGACTTCTTATGCTTCATTTAAATTCTTTATACACGTTCTTCTGTAATTTTTAAATAAATTTTAGGTTTTTTATGCGAGTTCTTTATCCTGGAATTCGACTGGAAATACTTTAGCAATTTCATGTAGCTATGTTCATGAAACTTGGTGTTATCATCAAGGTCAAATTTATCTCTATACATTTAACAGGTAAATCAAAGAAAAATATCTCTGTGTCAACATACTAACTTAAACTAATGCTTGTTAGAGATAATATTCTACCAGAATCTCCTTCTAAAAAGTTAGTTTGCGCTGCATGTGTCTCAACCATAAGCTTTCACCCTACCCAACCATCTGTTCTATGCGCAGGAACCCATTCCGGTAAACCGTCATAAATTACTTCAATACTCATTAATAATAACTCAATAATTTCAGGAGAAATCTACCTTTGGAACTATCAAAAAGACGAAGAAGATGGAATTATTTGTTCAATAACGTCACATGATGATTGCATTACGTTGATATCGTGGATTACAAATTTTGAATCAAAAAAACAAACCACTGTTTTAGCATCAGCATCAATCGATTCTAATTTGATCATTTGGGATGTAAATATTGACGATTCAATGTTGGAAGTTAAACAAAAGTAATTTATTT
Organism: Nebria ingens riversi; assembly: GCA_018344505.1. Classification (NCBI taxonomy): domain Eukaryota; kingdom Metazoa; phylum Arthropoda; class Insecta; order Coleoptera; family Carabidae; genus Nebria; species Nebria ingens. The sequence continues at coordinate 140,351 of JADQWA010000274.1, read as the reverse complement.
TGTTAAATTGTGGTTCGGTCTTTTCATTGCTGAATAACATTTCGAATATTTGCTTATTGAGACGCGTCTCTATGGAAATCGAAATGTTATTCGGTGTAATAGGACTCTTATATAAAAATGCTAATATGAATTTTTAAAAGGTACTCTACAAATAAAAGAAATAAAATTGCGTCATCTCCTGATACATCAAATAAAAAATCCGATAAAGGAATCGTTCACTTTACTTTTTCTCCATTTACATCCGGTCTTTTCGTGCTTGGAATGGAAGGTGGTTCACTACTAAAATGTTCTACTGTTGGAGCTAAGCCATTACATAGTATTTTATCTATTTTAATTATTTAATATATATATATATATATATATATATTTATTTATTTATAACAATAATTTTTTTTAGCGAGAGATACGTCAGTATTAGATCCATATGTAAGCAATTATGAAAAACATGAAGGCGAAATAAACAGCGTTCAGTTCTCTCCACATCGTAAAGATTTATTTTTATCTAGTGGTTCTGATAACGAAATTCGTATTTTTAACGTTGATCAGGTTAGGCTTCAGCCATTTTCTAAATTCATTACGCATGCGCATATACTATCGCCTTATTAGTTATGAAATATTGCCCCATAGAGGTGAAGGTCTATTATGTGAAACATATACTGAACACCAATAAAAAAACATCTGTAGTGTCTTGTACTGGACTTTCTTATACATAGTAGGCATATTTTGTTTAGATAGGAAGTATATTAAAATATAAAATTTTAAAAATATTATTCATTACGTTATATTAGAAATTATTATGGCCGGACGTTTTTTAGTTTTCAAATGAACTAAAAACCTAACAAAATATTCATTTATAATTATTTTAATATTTTACTAACCTTTTTAAACACTTTTACACTTCAACTATGCATATGTTATAAGTATAATTTCCCATACCTACGTAAACATGGCAACATAAATATGATATTTAAGAATTTCAATAGAAATTTTCTTGTAATCGGTGCACTTATTGAAGAAAATTTTCAAACAAAAGTTGTGTATAATATTAATATCTTTCATTTTGAATACCGCTATATTTTCTATAAGTGCAACTGTTTTGGAGATATTGCAGAATTTTCAAAAAATGACTAGAGAATCGTGCACTTTCGGTTCGAATATTCTTTTCAAAAAAGAGGTATTCTTCTGAGCCATATACAAGTTTAAAGTTTCATTATTATAGCATTGGCAGTTTAGGCTGTAGAACCTTCACACACACACGCGCGCGCTTTCCGAAAATAGTCGGACTCGACTCAGGGAAGGTCAAAAGGTGTATTTCCGTTAAAATCTCGAGTTCAAACATTTTCATGATTATAATTACGTATTTTATTTAACGAATTTGATTGATCTATTTGAATGTTGAATTGCAGCAAACGCCTGTCCAAATAATTTTTATGGAAATAAAATTGAACTCAGTAAATTGGATAATACACGAGGAAAAACTATTGGTTGGTTGTGGAGAAAATGGATCAATAAGATTATTTAGTTTATTGAATGGACAATATATTCCAAATACAGCTTCTAATGAGAATTTACCGATGACTGTACTTGCCATTAATAAAAAAAGGTTATTTAAATTTTAGAAATATATCTTAGAGGAGAATCTATATACGAACTGTGTATCGTCTTGTTTCTTTTTCTAGAGTTGATATCGCTGCATTCGGAAATATAAAAGGACAAATCCAACTTTGGTCCATTCCATGGAATAATATCGCTATTAAAGATACCCAAAATGTATATGGAAAGTAATTTTATTTAATTTATTAGTTAAAAAAATCAATACTTACAGAAGAAAGGGCTAATCTAAATAGTAGAATTACATATATACTTATTTCCTATAAATGTAATCTACAAAAGATCTACTAAAAATTATACGAATACAAATACGCTCTTTAGATTTAAAAAGTATCTTATTTTTGTATTAAATGAATCATTTATAATTATTTAATTTATTGTCAACTATATAAAAAAAAATGAATGTATTTACTGAAAAATATCCGTCCATCTTATTGTTAAATGTAATAAACATGTATTGAAAGATTTTGCTTTTTATTTTTGATATTTTATGAAATAACGATGTTAAAACATATATATTACAATAAAAATAAAAGAAATTATTAATTTATATATTTTAATTAGCATGGCATAATTATTTGCCACCAACTGGTACGTAGATATTCTTTTGGTAACTTAAAGATATGAACTGACATTGCAAAATACAACCGCTTTAAAAACCTAGTTTGCAGCCCGCTAATCAATACATATAATTATGTGGTAGCAAATAAAATTTAGAGCCGTTTTTTGATGATATATTATTGTTCGAACTATAAAGTATGCAACGTGACGTCATTGGTCACGATGTAACGTTAAATAACTGTACCGGCATAAACGGTTTTGATTAGCTTTTCAAGTTAGCAAATTATAAATCGCGCGCTATAATGAATTGAGTTTTGAAAGAAAATTATGTTCTTACAATTATTTGGTATTTTGGAATAAAACAAATAGCAATAATATCTATAAACATTTTTATTTAAGTTTCATAACGAATCCTAAAGAACTGATTTAATGAAGAAACAATAAAACAAATTATACTTTAATACATGTATGAATTTCACTTTATTCACAAAATATACAACCCAAATATCAACACCGCTTAAAAGTAAGTGGTGACACAAAGTGAGTATGAATGCTATAAGATACAAACTATCGCTAAAGTGGGGTCACAAAAACCTTACATCAATCGTGTAAAATATTTAGAAACGTTACTTTTTAGTATTCAGAAATCAACAAAACTTATTGATTTATAAATTGACGGCAATTGATTTTTAATTATTATAAATAAATTTCGAGTTAGTGCTGAGTACAATTCAAAAAAATTGTCATCGTCGATTGTAGCATGATTTTTTTTTACAGAACATCGGTGTTATAACGTCCTATTTAGTGATAGTTGTGCAATTCGAGTTTTCTTTTTATAGAACAGAACTAGAGCAGTAAAATACGATTTGTTTACACAAAATACACCACACGCTTTTTACTACTCGTCTTGGTTATGTGTGATACACATTACTTAATTTTATTGTCTATAAAATAATTCAAAAAACTTTTCAATATGAAGTCAATTTGTATTATAATCTTCTTATTTTATGTCAATGTACAACCACGGTATTTACCCGGTAACTAATACCACAAACTGTAATTATTCTTCGTTTTAATAGTATTGTTTTAGATGACTCTAATGCTGCCGAATCCGAGCACATTGCAGAAGAAACACAACATGCTATTTGTCAAATATCATCCGCTGATTTAGAAGCAACTGCTAATGCTACAATTACCCGACAATTGAAAAATGTATGCACTTCTTGTAAGTTAACAATGTTCACTATTTAAGGATATTATCATATAAACTCAAATTATTAAAATATTTGGAATACTTAACTAAGGGTAAACATTTATCTAGATTAAAGTATTTAAGAGAGAACTTCATAGATACATAGCTACATACGAGGGTGGTTCGGAAAGTCCTCGACCTGACAAAGAAAACACAAGATTTTTAAGAATGTTTATTTTTTATTTTTCAATGTAGCAATACATTTAGACCAACTTTTGGTCTATCTACTGTTATAAAACGTCGAAGAAACTCAGTGGAATCGCGTTTAAATAAGTTTAAACACTCTTGAGAAGTGTACATTCAAATGCGTTTTTGGTCGATTGTTAACAAACGCGGCGAATGACAAAACGTATTTGTTTTACTTGATCGCCACAAACAAGCAACTAAACGCACGCATATGAAACGCCAGCAGCATGCCATCTAAAGGATCATACTTCACAAATATAGTCATCTGGTCATACTTGCGTTATCTTTGTGTCAGAACGAGAACTTTCCGAACTACCATCGTATATGAGTTCTATTTTTAATCACAACGTTTTAATAACATATGAATATATTCAGAGGCATTTCATATCAAATATACTCATATGACACTCTTTGCATCGGTAACTGTTAGGTTGAATATTGAATGACGCTATTTTGAATTTTGATTTAGTCAACTATACTATTTTTCTAACTTTTTGGCAGTGTGGAGTCTTATAGAAGATTTACAACCTCTAATAAACACGTAAAATTGTCAGAGTTCCCAAAATAAATGAAATATTATTATTAATAACAATATTATCTTTATAAGCTTAGTCAATGACCAAATCATTCAAATCACCTTCGTTAGAAGAGTCATGATAATGAATTTTCCCAAATTATGGTCGCAATAACATACATTTTTAATAATCACCATATATATACTGTCATATGTTTGTGGTACGATACGTGCTATAATGTACCTGTATACCAACTTTAGTTGTGAGAATAGTGACAACGCTGTGTAGTTTTCGTCCATAAGAAAAGCATTGCCTATACCTACCACACTGCCAAAAAGTATGAAAATATATTCAGAAAAGGAGTAACTTTGGAAAGCTTTTTTGTAGAAAATATATTATTTTGAAAGAACGCTGTGAAGTTCCCTCTTAACTGTTATTATTTGATATTATGTACTCTGAGACCATAAATACATAAATATTTGAGTGTATAATCAATTAATTATCTTATTTTTAGCATACTTAGATGCGCGGATAAACTCCTTAGAACAAACACTTATTACAGAAATAAATAATATTAAAATGTTATTAAATTCTCGTCAAGCTCTAGAAGATCCAATCAGAATTGTTAAAAAACACAATTTAAAATCCCCCGCAAATAAAAAGTCTAAATCTGTATCAAAACGAGAAACAGAAATTTCAAACCAAAATATGACAATAGAAAAAGACAATTTCGGAATAAAATTTACATATTTTTGGCGAATAAATAATATATTAGAGGTACTCGCTTTACAAGATGAAATTGAAAGTGGAGATTTTTATTTTTCAGGTAAGTGTTTAAATTTAATGTAATTAAGAATATACTTTTAAAGAAAATATAATTTTAGGAAATCATCTATACGTAAAGATGTATCCAAATTATTTGCAAAGTAAAACTATATTTATTCAAGCTGTAGGCATTGAAGAATTTCATCTATCTCATAAATTCATATTTCTAGACCAAACTACCGACGCATATGACATAATATCTCCTTTGTTAAACTGTAATCAAATACAATGCACTGGTTTTCAACTATCCCATGATATTTTATATGCGAAAAACTTCATGTTAAACAATGATTTATTTGTAAAATTAATAATATTTCTCGCTATCAATTGACTTTACTTTAAATGAAATAATATTATACAAATATTATTTACATAAGTTTCAAATATACTATAAATGTACAATCACGTATATAAAATAACAGAAAATTATATAAACGTGTAAGAAAATATATTATTTAAAATATGATAAATATTAACCTGTTCAGTCATCGTATCCATTAGAATAAAAATGATACATGATGTACATTTCAAGCTAGTTCTTATGCACTGGTTATATTTGACCAAATGATCAACTAATTTAAAAACAAAAATAAAAATTGAAACATAAAATATCTTTAATTTATAGTTTTGTGTATATTTTTAAAATATATAATCATTTATTAAATAAATGCGTCATTTTATCTCTTTATTGGTGATTCCCATTTATCTAATATCAAATGATGTAGGTTTATCCTTTTAACCCTTTATTTCCAGATTTTAAAAAAATGCTAATTTAATTTTTCTTCATAAATCTGAGATAAATATATAAAACTCAAGGAAAAAATGCGGCGCATTTAGAAATTGGTAAAGGGGCTTATATATAAACGCACACTGTACTGTGGTTTTAGTACAAAACCACTAGAAAATGTCAAATAAATGTATAAAGTTATAGTTTTAACGTGAAAGCACTAGGAAACAAAGGGTTAAAGTTACTTTAAATAATAGTATCTTTAAGTTTTTCGACGATCATAACCTTTTTGGAAAATGCTTCACTACCGTATCCATAGTCAAGTGATTTATTTCTAATCATAATATACTTGGTAAAAAAAGAATACTTATGTAACTGTAAATGAATTAAAATAGGATTGTAATTTACTCTACTTTTAAGGTGATTTATTTTATCTATAAATATGACTACTTACTAACCATACATATATTGTTTGTGTGAGCATTCGAATGATACATTTTGTTCGATATGCTTTACTTGAACATATTCTTGAATGTTTAAAATTGTGTATTTTAATATCCTTCCTATCTAAACAAAATATACCTACTACGTATAAGAAAATCCAGTGCACTACACTGCAGATATTTTTCATGATTACAATGGTTACTTATTATGTCGTATAAGACAGTAAAAATAATACTTTGTTGTAATGAAAAAAGTAGATACTAGAACTTAAAAGTGTACTGACACAGTCAAGGTAACACCATTATTTATTTTATAATACTTAATTATGTTTTAGCATTTATTTTTATTCCAATCTACTTTTAAGTACAGAAATAGATGCGAATTGGCTAAAAATGCAATCAAGATACGATGTCTCTTAAAATGTTTAGTAAACATAAATGTAAAATCAGATGATTAGAACGATAAATAAAAATGGATGACTGAACAGGTTAATAATATAAGTCTCTTAATACTTCAGTAAATTTAATTGAAAAGTCAATGAATTTAGTTCTTATTTGTCCTACCTTACAAAGATTTGTGTAACTACAACTTGCATTTGTTACCTTTTCTGATGATATTTATGTACGGTTGCGCCAATGGATACATTCCATGGCAACTCTTAAATACTGTTACATCTGTGATAAGTTGTGGTTTTGGTTCTTCAGTGTCGCTCTGTTTCTTATTCTCATTCTCAGCTTTTGTAAGGCCTGCACCACCGTTAGCCGTTGATAGCACGTGAACAGCTAGTTTTTGTCTTGCTGCTGCAGTTTCCGCAAGTAATTCCTATAAAACGAAACGAAATACACCAAAATGAGCAAATATACATGTTTCATTAGAGTCCCAAGTAAAATAATACCAATACGTTTTTTTTTATAACAAACACTTAATATTTGCATTGAAAACTATAATAAGTTAATAGATACATTCAAATGTTTTCAATACAATACGATGTTTAACCTGTTCGGACAATCGTAGAAAAAATAGCTAAACTTTGAAGCAAAAAATAATTTAAGAGTTACATAATTGCAAATCCTCTGATTTGCAATTTTTATTACCATATTTGACTAATTTATACAACCAAACTTTTAATAGTGAATATATTTGAATTTAACTTAACGAAATCCATGTTTTTAAAAAAATATAATGCCCACTTATAAATCACATTGTTTGGTTTTGACTTACTTTATAGAAATTAATTATATCATCTTTGGTAATTGTATGTAAATGAGCCACTTCTATATTAGGCCTGTCGAAATGGTACTGTTGCGAAGTAATTTCTGCCCAGAACTGCGACGTATAGCCTGTCAAACGTTTCGGTTTCTCTAAACGATGCGCAGCTAACGCTTCTTTATGCCTTGAAAACTCTTCGTCACTCATATTGATCACTAAGTCCAACATATTCATTAGGAACTCTTCGACACGTTGGTCAACGAACGAAGGATGTCTGTCTGACTGTATAATAAATCGAAGCCCTTGAACACCGTTCGAACGACGAATTCCACTGAATACAATATAACCGAGTTGCTCCTAATACATAGAAATGCGAAACGAATTAAAATACAACACTGATTCCTAATTAATGTACTTGTAATTCCAGTTAGAAATAATCTATTTGCTGGTTTCTTTTGTAAACTAAATCATGACGTCACAATCTATTTTTACTTTCTTATAAGAAGTATATATAAATTAGAAGTGATTATGAAAGAAATCTCGAGATATTAATAGAAATACACCTTTTGACCTTCCCTGAATCGAGTCTGACTATATTTGAAATGGTGCCTGTGTGTACACCTTGGAACATAAGTCTTGTCCCTTTATAGTCACCTAAAGTCTCGCAACCAACATTGCCTGATTTTAATGCAAGTTATGCAGCACGTACAAAATCAGTTAAATTACGTAGGTGAATCCATATCATTCGCTTATTATGGTAGGGGTGATCCACCCTACCATGATAAGCGAATGATATGGATTCACCTACGCAATTTAACTGATTTTGTACGTGCTGAATAACTTGCATTAAAATCATATAATGCTGGTTGCGAGACTTTAGGTGGCTATAAAGGGACAAGACTTATGTTCGAAGATGTACATGGATCGCACGAAAACTTTTTATTTTTGGAACAAATATTCAAACCGAAAGTACATGTTTATTCTAGTCAATTTTTGCGGTTTCTAAAATATCTCCGAAGCGACTACACTTACAGTACAATTAGTTATATTTAAAATTAAAGATATTAATATTTAGCGCAACTTATGTATGAAAATTTCTTCAAAAAATGTACTCTGGCTGAAAGAAAATTGCTATTGATATTTATGTTGCCACAGTTACGTAGGTATGGATATTTATTCAATCATAACAACTGTCTGTCGATATTTTAACAGAAAAACTAAATATACTAAAATAATTTGGGATTTGACGATTTTCGATTGTAAAAAATAGATTGAGAGAGAAGTGTTTAAAAGGTTAATGATATATTTAAAATATTTTAGTATTAAAAAATATATTCTATAACGTATTTAATTTATTTGAAAACTAACCAATTTCTGGTCATAATAATAATTAATATGTAATGGGTAATATTATTTTCTTGAATTTAAATATATATTTTTTTTATTATCCTTCTTATCTATTAACTGATATACCTACTCTATATAAAAAAGTACAGTTCAAATTAAATTTTTATTCAATTTTCTTAAATTTTTGTATTCTGATAAACAATGTTTGATCAGATTTAGAATCCAGTTTGCTGATTACACAATCGCAAAATATGAAAGCCTTACCTTTGTCCTTAAAATATTAAAGCATGGCTCATTAATAATTTGAGTAAACAGCTCCAATAACATATTACTTTCTTTGCACTGAATACCGCATTGGTAGTATAGCTCAACACAAGATGACTTGTGAACATTATTTTCCACTTCATACAAGTAGTTACATCCTAAAATAAAATAAATTATTTAAAAAAAAAAAACTAGTTAACATTAGTGACCAATTTTTACCATTGTCAAGTTTGAGTTCTCTGTTCAGCAACAACTGTCTTGGTAGCAAAGGTGACATTGAAAATGTTGATGTCAATTTATCTTCAACTATTTTCATCAATTCCAAAGCTTTCTAAAACAAAAAACAATCAACTGAAAAACAGAAGAAAACCGGAAATTTTCTTTAATTTCATTTTCTTATACCAAATTAGAATTTTTCTATTATTATATAATTAGAAATGATACTGAATAGTGCTTTACACAGCTGTCTCGGACAAAGTATGAATTTACAACGGGGTTTAACAAAAATACCTGCTTATTTACAGCACCATGGACTAGACTTTCGATATGCATCTTGGTTAGCATTTGCGGAATAAATGCCTCTAATCGATCTAACGTCAGCTCTATAAATATGTTTATACTTATCATTAATATGAACATCCAATTTTTTATTTTTTGTTTAATTTAGAAGTTGAACTTACGGCCAGTAGCTTCTAGTAATTCTTGTTTAGTCCAGCAATGCTCTGTTAATAAAACAGCTAAATAATAAACGGCATGCTGATAAGGTTGTTCAGCGGTGAAATTTTTCAAGTTCCTTATATACTAAAATTAAATACGAATATGTCAAACAGCATACTACTCTGCAAATGTAATACCTGTCTGTCGAGTGTGTATGTGTGTTAATCTTTACTTACATTTTCTTTTAAAATCTCAAATCTCTTAGGATCGATTTTAAAATTCGTTAATTTATCCATAATTTTCTCTAACAACACATCTTGTTTATCACTATATCCACAAATGCCCAACTGAAACGATGATCGAAAATAAATACATTGCAAAATCAAATAACTTCATTTTCAATATTAATTGCATACAATCAAACCGTATTGAGTATTTGATAATTCCCATCGCAAGCCAGCAACTTCGGCTGCATATGCGTACTCATTCAACGAATCACGAAACAATTGCACAAACATGTGTGTCAAATTGCAATTCATAGGATCTAAATACGCCAAAGGACTAGAAAAATAGAATTTATCATTTTTTTGCAATGGCGATTCTTTTTCAGTTAGACATAAAAAAGATTAAACAAGAGCTACTTATACAGAAATGATTAGTGCTTTAACTAGATGACTTTTAGAAGTCTCGATCAAATAAAGATTTGTCTTATTTCAAAATGATTCGACTGGATTGATTAAAACTGATGCCAAAAGCCGAAAAATGCAAGCGGTTTGAAATGATTTTAAGTGAAGCTTCAGATCGAAAATTATACACAAGTAACTCGGATTAGCTTGAACCGCAACCTTGGTGTGCACAGAATACTATTACCCTCACCATTGGATAATATTATTATTATTGAGGACGCTACTATTGACAACTCAAGTTATCAGATACGCAGTCTGGTGGCAAAAAAAAATAACTATTGAATGAAGGCAGGTAGTGGTGTGATTGTACTGTAAAGCATACGGTTTATATCACACTTTATTTGTTATTTTTAATATTAAAATGAAAGCACTTATTAAACGAGGGAAAAGTAATATTACGTGTTGCGTGTATAGATGTAACTCACGAATGTGCCGTGAACGCCGTTTAAGTTTTCATATATTCCCGAAAATTGGCCAGCTAAATGTCACAATAACCTCACATGCCGGTGTGTTGTTAAAAAGGGATCGACGTAAAGCTTGGGAATACTTTCTCAGATCAGGAAATGATATTTCTCAGTACATGAGAGATTGTTCTCGTCATTTTACAAATAAAGATTGTTTTTCCGGGTTTATAATTTTGTATGCGAAAGCAATTTAACACATTTCAGAAAACACGTAAAATATATGGATAGGTGTCTCCCCTAAATTAGCAAATAAACCGTTCTGTTAGAAGATACGAACAATGATTGTTAACCTTTAATATTTAGGCGGTCGAAAGAATAGAATTGAACTGCAAGATAATATTTAGCAGCTACTGGATAAGTTCTTATTTGCGGCCTTGCGTTATCATTATTTATTCTTGCCTACAATAACATTTCTAGAATGTGACAACGCTTCAAGGTGTTTAAACATTTCACGAACACTTAACTCTTAAAGACAATTAATTTTAACAATTAAAATTAAGATATAAACATAAAATTTTAACCAAATTTCATAGATAAATGACGTTTACATGCCTTCACTTATCCGCTATTTTGCTACCGCTCGCAGCGCACCATCAGTTGACAATAGGATATGTTCCTTCTTTAGCGTGTTATGTGATATCTATGTGCGTGGCCGATATTTCCCCATGACTAATGTACCTGAGCCCTGACTCCCTGTATTTGTATAGAATTCTGAAATTATCGAGTCGCATGTATGTGTGTTTCCTAGACAGGGGAACCGGAGTACTCGGAAAATCCTGCCGACGTACCGTTTTACCGAAGTAATTCAGCTGAAAAATTCCACTCGACCTAGGCGAGATTCGAACTAGGGAAACATCATAGTTTACTTACTGTGAAGTAGAAGCGTCAGCCACTAGACCAATGCGCATATCGCGATTCAAGCTATTCTGAGTAGCCTGTACGAAAAATTTCCTTTTGACTTTTTTGTTTAAAAACAAAAACTAATTATTTTTTTAATCTTGATTTTTTTTGTGACTTGTAACACAGGAGATCTAGATCTCCTGTGTTACTAGTATTTCCACATTTATATATATATATATATATATATATATATATATATATATATATAAATGTATGTGTGTGTGTGTGTGTATAATAAACAATCTCAGGGATAACCTTCGCAACTAATCTTGTTTATATATTTACCTGACAAAGTCAAACGTGATGTTGGTTTTCGGAAGTAAAAATTCATCGTCTTGTTTAAACCAGACTCTAAATAACGCATTGTCTTGAATTATTTGAGGATGTTGCATTACCTGTTAATAAAGAAATTGAATTACCGAAACATTCAGATAAAAATATATAAATAATTTTCATCATAGTTTGTGTGGTATCTAGTAACAATTTACTTCAAAGAATAGTGAAGTTGTTTAAAAAAAAAAATCTATCATATAGCATGTAACATACACAAAATAAGGGCGATTGATTATTGGTTATTTTTATCTAATAAATATTATATAAAAAAAAAGAGCATTACACACATTTTGCTACTACACATTAAATATGACGGCATACAAATAGATTTTCTGAATAAATCTTTATATATATATATATATATATATATATATATATATATATATATATATATGTATATATATATATATATATATATATATATATATATATATATATATATCCTACTTTACCTAAACAAATATGATATAACCATAACTTATATTTTCAATTCATTAATGTATCACTAATCTAAAATGAATTGATGCAAAAAAAAAAATCACTTACATCTTTGTCTAAAGGTAAAATGTCGAAGTTCGTCGGAATAAAGACGTTTTTCTCTGGTAATTTTAGTTCATCACAAAACCCTGATGTTTTCCATTGCTAAAAAAATAATAAACACTTTTGAAATATATCAAATTATATACAGCCAGACTCCGCTTTGCGTCGTAAAGCAATTAAAACAAAATTTTCGTTGTTCCTAGATTTATCAATAGCCACACAGAGTCCGAACTACGGAGCTCGCTTGATTTCTGTCGTTTTAATATGCGCCTTTCACACTTTCACTGCGCAAAGCGCGTATGTGCGCACAAGAACATTTTTATGCACCTGCAGCGAAAGTATTAAAGAACGCTTTCCAGCGCAATCTAGGGTCTGGGTATAATTACATATATACACATATTTAAAGAATATAATTTAAATACACTTACCTCTAACTTTTCTTTTGGTATTTGATCAATTTTATATTCAGTTCCGTACCATGGTTCTATTTGATCGGTTTGACCTGAAAACTTTTTTGCGATAACACCAACTCTAAAACACAAAATTGTTACCATGAATATTATTAGCAAAATAAAAGAGCTATTTTGTAGTGAATTAAAAAAAAATTTGTTTGAATATACGAGATAACTTGAAAAGGTTGTTTAAAAAAACGTATATAGTGGCCGTGCTCATTACATCTATGATTATGATTCAAGCAATATGCATTATATGAATCATGATTAGTTGTAATATTCAAAAATATGATTCTGAAGGGCAAAAGGCGTGTAGTTCTGTAATAACACGCACTTCAAAACGAAGCCAACAGATGGCCCACCTATATATATATATATATATATATATATATATATATATATATATATATATATATATATATATATATATATATATCTAAGCATGCAAAAAATAAATACCTCATTTTTTCTGGAATGAAATCTTTAAGTAACTGTTCTATAATATCAGGTTTCCATTCTGATAAAATGTAAGGCCCAGATAGCACTTCTTCTAACGGATAAATCTATATAAATGTAAAAATTATATTAAATTTCCCAACAAGAAATATAATTTAAAAATAAATTACTAACATGAATGCTTTGTACTATACTTGAAATATAACTGCTAGGCGATTCTTTGTCCTTAAATCGAAAATGCATTGTGAATATATCTTTTTGCTCATCCTGAACCCACACTTGTGGTCCTAAGTTGCGTAGCATATTCAAGTACTAAAATAAAAATGATGTCAATAAAAAAAGTTTATTTACTATTTCAGAGTTCATTATATTAAAAAAAAATGTTCTTAAGTACCTGAAAAACTAGTGTAATTATGTCATCTATATGTTTAATTCCTTCCTCAGTGAGATCCATTGAAATTCCAAAAAACCCAAATCCTCTTGGTGCGTTGCGACTTCCACTTACCAAACTACTTGACCATCCACGAGCTTTAAGCGCTGACAGTAAGCTTCCAACGCCTTCATGACCAATTAGATGACTTATATAATTTATCGGCTTTGAACAAATACGAAAAATAAAATTACTATCATGAATAAATAAATATTCTATGTGAGCAGTATTCTTTGAGCTGTTCCGAATAAAGCTCCTGATAAGCTATCTGGCAGATAACACAATTGCTTACATGTAAATAGGGAGGTAGAAGAAAATTTATATTTAATAAATAATTATATATTTCGAAAATATATACATAAAGATATAGATTAAAGATACTTTATGTTTCAATTATGATCTGACTATTTTTTAAATAATTATTAAACATTTGCATATTTTGAATGATTTATTTTCGCGGTGAAATTAATGACTCAACATGCGCTAAAAAATGCTAGGGAATTATTTTGTTTCTCCGTTGAAAATATATGTCAAAACGAATGTTAGTTCTGTGATAAGCGCTAAAATGACAAGCAGTAGGTACCAATAAAATAATGGGTAACTTCACCAGTAAATTGTTTGACACAAGCTTGCATGTATACGTAGCTGCTACCCAAAAACTTACACAAAACTTAATAGAACATATTGTAACTTTAAATTATTAAATTTTATAAAACTACTGATATTTATAGCAATCAAAATATACGATTTCCGTTTTATTAAAATATTAAATAAAATATTTTTATATGCGGCAACATGGTATAGCGCATGTTGAGTCATAACACTAGTTCCTTTTATCAGCACTTTATGGGGCGGCGCTCGTAATTATTAACTTATTTAAATTATTATAAATTAATGGTTTGCATAATCGAAAAAATAATCATACAGGAAGCTTAAAGTAACAATACTTTATAGATTTAAATAATAAAAAAAAACATTCTACCACCCTATTTCCTATGGTTATCTGTTAGATAGCTATAATCTGGACGTGAAAATTCTGGACCTTAGTTAAATAAGAGCATATTAATGGATCGTTAACAATTAATTTAAATTTCCATGATTACAGTTACATATTTACATTCGAAAATAAAAACAATTTCTTATTTCGTACAATTTTAATTCGAGCTAGTAAAAAAATGTTTAATTTATTTCTTAGCGTAGATTGTTAATCACTACTACCTGTTTGTTTATTTATAAATAATTATTAATTAAAAATTCACTCAAATATTATTTTTTTTAAATGTATACTTTTGCTATTTTAGGCCCCTTTACAAATTAATTTTAACTACGCCAGTGGATATTAAATGTCATGTTTAACCTAACCTATATATTTAAGCAATTTATTTAGATGATGATGGATTTTGATGATTCTTATTTTGATATGATAGATAATAAATTAAGCGATAAATATCATTATATTCTTGAGAATATTCAGTTATCTGGTAGTGAATATGATATGTTTATAGAAGGTTGTGATTGTGATGAAATATGTGGAGCTGATTGTACTTGCATTTTAAAATATGGAATAAACTATACAAGAAAAGATGAAAACACGATAAATATACATGAAAATTTAAGTTTAAATCCTGGAAAAGTAAATTCCGGTGTTTATGAGTGTAATACGATGTGTAAATGTCACAACAAAAATTGTGGGAATAGATTGGTTCAGTATGGGCCTCGGAAAGATTTGGATGTCAGAGAGTGCGGAGAAAAAAGTCGTGGTTTGTTCACAAAGAGACAAATAGAAAAAGGGAATTTCGTTTGCGAATACGCGGGTGAAGTAATAAGTGAAAATGACGCTGTTCAACGATTTGATATGAATAAAAGGAGCAACAAAATGAATTATATTATTTGCGTTCGAGAACATTTTGGTGATGAACTAAAGACATGTTACATAGATCCTTCTTACTATGGCAATATTGGGAGATTCTTAAATCATAGTTGTAATCCGAATTGTAGACTCATTCCAGTTCGAGTTGATAGTCCGAATTTGAAATTATGTGTATTTGCCAAGGAAGACATTAGTAAAAATTCAGAATTAACGTTTGATTACGGAGATGGACTTGATAATGCAGGTGATAGTGAAGATTTAAAAAAATGTTACTGTGGCGAAGATGTATGTAGAAAGTGGATGCCTTTTTCTCCTAGTTTTGGTCAACCATGATAATTTAAGGACAGTTTTATTGATGATATTATTAATTTATTTTAATTTTTACGCAAAGCATTGACTAATCGCGATTCACAATGATCATACTCCATCAGTTCGCCAAACTTGTAAACTAAATCCTGACGTCAACTAATCTAATATTCTGTTGGTCAAATGAACCATCAAGTTCGCTAAAACATAGTGCCTTGCATAAAAACTGCTTGGTAAACATTTCATTTATTTTGATCTTGTATTAATGGAGAAAAAAATTAAAACTTGAAAAAGTGCCTATTTTGGGGTTTTTATTTTTTATCTCCAATAATACTAGTTAGAAATAAATGAAATTTTTATCATGCATTTTTAATGCAAATACACATCGAATGCCATTTTTATTTTTTTAATTAAAACTTCCAAAATAGGCACTTTTTCATAGTTTTTATTTTTTTTCTCCATTAACACAAGCTTAAATTAAATGAAATTTTTACCAGACATTTTTTATGCAAATACACATCGAATGGTATTTTTTTAAATTTTTAATTGGCAAGGCACGATGTTTTTCTAAACGAGCCTGATGGTTCACCTTAACTGGAACTCAACCGTTATTACATGAAATAACTAGATATTTCTTAAAATATCTAGTTGTAGTGTAGAACATTTTTTAAGTTTTATGTTCTAACTGAAGTGCACCGTTAATATATAGAATAATTAGTTATTTAACGGTAACATATACAAATATATATATATATATATATATATATATATATATATATATATATATATATATATATATATATATATATGTATATATATATATATGTATATATATGTATATATATGTATATATATGTATATATATATATGTATATATATGTATATATATATATGTATATATATGTATATATATGTATATATATATATATATATATATATATATATATATATATATATATATATATATATATATATACAGTAAAAGTGAGTCTTAGGAGGGCCACTGACGTATGTCAAAAAAAAAGCATAACCGCAAATCACATCGTAGGGTATACTTTCAGTGTATTTCGTTGGCAACTGGTTAGCAACTGTCAGTGGCCCTCCTAATACTCACTTTACCCATATATATATATATATATATATATATATATATATATATATATATATATATATATATATATATATATATATACATATATATATATATATATATATATATATATATATATATATATATATATATATATATATATATGTTTTAATGCTTATCAATTTTAGTTGACATTATTTATACCATGTAATTGATCTTAATAAATTATTATTTATACGATGACAGATTATAAAATATAACATTGAAATGTTTATACCCTTATGTTATATAGTAGCGCCATGTAAAGTAAAACCTTACAGAACATGTAAACTAGAGATAACAAAAGAGGCGAACTAATCAAAAACGTCCATTTGTCGCCCATATATAGTCCGCGTAAAAAATTGCACGTAAGATTATTTATTTTTAGTGTTATCGTTGTTCTTTTATACGAAATAAATTTATTTTTGTTTGTTTGACATTTTGTGGGCATACAATTAAATATCGTGCAATTAATTATGCATCTCAAAATCGTAAGTATTTAAATTTGAAATAATTTACATGGTTAAATTAATCACCAATATTTATTCCAAAAGCTCAAATAGTTGAAAATACTCGATGTATGCAACGCGATTTCTAATATTTGAATGTTTAAGCATGTAAAACGATTCAAAAATCCAGCAATTTTATAGATACAAAATGACAAAAAAAAAAAAGATAAACTGGTAATATAATGGTGAATAGTTCAAAATAACTTACGCCTGATTTATAATATTCGTGTAGATCCGCTGTTGGAAAAACAATATTTAAGTTGCGAATATCTTTTATAGGCACAACATGCGCGTATATTTTTAATTGTTCATCAGTGAATGGATGTTCCTTCCATATTGGCGCAGTGACATTTTTATTTTTTACTGCCATGAATAAATTTACCACCATACTTTCCAAGTCATCCAAACTTTCTAAAAAAAAAAATACATAAATTAATTTTCCAATTGAGCCAACCTCATTGTCACGGCATTGTTACATTTCTTAAAAACCCAAAAAAATAAATATTAACGTTAAACAATAGTTAATATTTATTTTATTTATTTCTTAGCAGCTACTACCATTTAATGTCAACATTTAAAGTACATATTTATGCGTCTGTTATACAGAATAGTACAATAAATTTCGTTTTCTTTATTAGTTTATTCTTATTTACGAATTAAGATTGCTCAGAGAATTCGGGTGAGGAAATACAAATGTAATTTACCTTTTCCTAATACAGCTAATGCCATTATATTAGATGAGTACCAAGTATCATGAAATTTTAACAGTTCATCTCTGACATTAATTCCTTTTTGTTTTGGTAAAATGTCTAAAGTTTCTTTGTTACCTATATAAATAAATAAATTTAACACAAAAGATCATTTTAAATATGGCGATAATGTACCAGTTCCGAATTTATGATAGGGATGCTTTGGATTTGCAGTATGTTTATCAAGTTGATCTAATCGCCACACGTCACTTGAAACATTTTTTTCATGCTCGGAATTAACTGCATTTAATTCTCTTTCTGTCGCAGTCTCAGTAAAAAGAGGATTTAAAAAGAATTGTGCGAACCTAAATAAATAATCAATAACTTGTTTCTTTATAGTGCTTTAAATGTGAAAATTATTTGTTTGAATTATCATATTAAATATTATTATGAAATGATTAATACGTTTATTTTGTGATTGATTGTTATGAATTTTAACATGTTATTCTTCGTTGTTGCATTTTGTAAATGATTCAAAGGTTTTAAAAATATATATAATACCTGTCTAATGCATTGCTGAGTTGAGCTGGCATAATATCAAAATAATATGTTGTATGATCAGGAAAAGTACAAGCATTACTACTGCCACTATGCTCGCTTAGAAATTTACTGTATTCATTCTCGATCGGATACTTTTCAGTACCCAAAAACAGCATATGTTCGCAGAAATGAGCTAAACCAGGTAAATTATCTGGATCAGTTAAGTAACCTGGAAAGAAAAAATTGGTATAAAATTTTAAATTAAACTGTTAATTAATGTTAGCAAATCTTTTGCTTCAGATCCGAAAACAAAATAGCAAAAGAAGAAATGATACATTTTCACGATAATGTACATGTGTATGCCTGCTATATTGCGACGGAATTGATTGTGTGTGTTTTAATTAGTAGATTTAGGTGCTTTACGAAGGAGCTTTGCTTTCCTGGTGATTTGTGTATGACTTCCTATTTTTATTTTTTTAAAATAAACATATACCTACTGCCTATAAGAAAGTCCAGACAGCAGATATTTCAATATAAAAACATTTTGAGTTATAGTCGAGATACGCAGGCAACAACCTTGCGTCATTTTGTAACTAAAACCTGCTAAAAACTTATCAACATGAAATTTCCTGCTGGTTAAAAAAAACGATTGAAAATAAAATGAAAAGTACTTATCAAAAATAGTTTAAAATAAATAAACGTCGTAGAATATCAACTTCATTTCCAAAATAATTATTATGTTCAGTTTCACGACGATAGATCAACATTTTTTTAAACTTATAAGTTGGTAATTTTTACACATTTGCTACGTTTACATACACTTTGGTATCGTTGTTTATTTCATTTAACGTTTGTTATTTTGTTGTGGTTAGCTTATTCGGCTATTCAAAAACGCACCTACCAATGAATTGTAAACTTAGTTTATTGTCAAATTTCTAAAAAATATATTTTAAATTGAAATTGTTCGATTCTATAATAGTGTAAACGTTCCTTTTGACTGTGACGTAAGGTTGTTGCTTATATACTATATAAAAAATAAATAATGGGACTTTAACGGTCGTGTTTTGGCTTAATCGTTCAAACAATACTAACTTGCAACATTGCACACGGTACTGTGTATATCAAATATAATAATGCAAACATAACTTATAGTAGTTCTGTAAAATGCAACAATTTCTGCAAAAAAAAAACCCCGCGCAATATCTTAAACATGAATCGACTATCGGTTTATTTCGAACAAATGTTCATACATTTCTCAATTAAGTATGAGCAGTACTAATCCATTATGCTAATTCAGAAAAATAATAATAAGAGCCATGAATGAATTTGATAACATGTTAAGAGTAAACCCTATTGCCTTACCCTACTCTACTTAATTGTCTATTTCATCGAACCGAGATCATAACACACAATGTTAAAGAATATGGTGTTATTAGTTACTATTAATCTGAATTAAATCCACAGATTTTGTGGCAGTGAACTTGATCTTATCATTTATGTTTTGTGGATAACATAAATAACAGAATCAACATACTACTGTTACTCTTTTAAACTGCCACCAAATCTGGGAGTATTTAGAACATTCTAATAGACTAGTCGCTGAAATGCAGAAACACGCAACACGCATATTCTCTGGTTTAGTGAGAGAATGACCAACACACATACATATTACTAATTAGGAAGGAAGAATTGATACACGACCGATCCTTTAAGTTATTGTACAGTATGCACGGCGAGCAAATATGATTTTGATTAAAAAATTCGATTGCGAATGCCTGAATTTTCTTAAATCGGAGTTTCTCATACTCAGAATAACTTATTCATTTGAGTCATATAATAATATGAGAACTATACATTTTTTACTTTCTTATACGAAGTAATAAGTAAGTATTGTAATCATGAAAATATTCGATCTTGAGATTTTAATGGAAATACACCTTTTTTATGATTTGAACAGAACGAAAGTTGTGATGATTCAGCAGAAGTAAAGTTGAACTATTTGTAGTGTTTAAATAGAGCAGAATTGTTTTATTAAATGTTAAAAAGTGAAGATTCAAATTGTTATCTGCCAATTCATTTCCTTGCGTACGTTGACCTTCAGTATGTTTATCTTGCTAGAATCTTCGATATGAGGCGGTATATTAAAGAGGAAAAGACATACCGACATTAACAGCCATCGAAGCAGCAGATTTATCTGTTGTTGGATCACTAACAAGCAACACTTTCATGCCATTTGACAGTTCTAAGCCTCGATATGAACGTTTATCCTCTGCTGATTTGGTTATGTTGTCCACTCGTCTGACAACTGCCGTGGATGCAACTGTAGCCGTCATATTTGATAATAATCGTATACGAACTGTGTTGGATATTCTGAAATGTACATCATGAGATCATTGTACCAATTTTTAATATAAATTCGATTATTATTAGAGGCTTACCTATGTGGCTTCGCCACTATGTTATGCTGAAAAGCTGACACAATCAGATGTAATCTTCGATATAGTATGGGCTGCATTCATTCAAATTGTAATTACTTGATGATAATTAAAGCTTTACATAAAATTAATACATTAGTATAGAAAATGTAGTACGTAAACATCAAGCAAGGAACAGCAGGAAAGTTCACTTGAGACATCTCTGGTCTAGAAATAGGAACTAAAGTCTAAAATGGATGTCGTACGGAAATGACGTCAATTGCAAACAAGCGCGGTGAATTTTAAACACAAGTTACTGAAGTCATGAATTTAATTTTGTTCAGAAATTTGATTATCATCTCAGTCTGACAACAAACATGAAGATGAGATAATTATATATCTGAACTAAATAGAATTAATGACTGATGTAACTTATATTCAAAAATTACTACGATGATAGGAAAAATACAAGCCAGTTTCAATTTATCATAAAAATATGTTTATTTTAATAAATTTGATCAAATGAACAAATAAGAAAGTAAATATAATAGGTATATTATGTTTAACCCTTTCAGTCCAAGTGGTTTCATCTATAAACCAATCTTGACAAAGTAAAAGAAATATATTGTTAATGTTATACAATTTTTACGTTACGGTGAAGGAATAAATAATTCGGATTCTTATCCGAATTATTTATTTCTTCACTGTAACGTAAAAATTGGTTAAACATATTTCAATTTTATGTATACAATGGTGTGATATCATCGATAGGGTAGAAAAACACACTCGGTTAGTTTCAAAATAATACGTATTTCGGCTGCAAGGCCATCATCAGGTATAATACAAGAAAGTTTACAAAAATTTTAATATATATACAATATATGTAACAATTGGAAGGGGCAGATATCAGTTAGAATGAAAAACCCCGCAAGGGATTAAAATGTTTTAATGAGAGGTGATGAATGTAGGTCTAGTTGTTCGTTCATTAAAGATTTTTTCTCGAAAATAACTTTATTGAACAGTTTCTCCAATATCTCCGAAACAGCTACACTTACAGTAAAAATAGTTAGAATAAAATTGAAAGATATTAGTATTCTGCACAACTTTTATTTTAATTCTTTTTTCAAAAAGTGTACCAGTTACAATATCTTATCTTATTTATATTGCCATAGTTACGTAGGTATTGAAAATTATATATAATAAATCGCATCTACTATGCATGTCAACTGTTTTAAATACTCAAATATTTTGACATTTAACATTTATTGTCACAAATAAGTTTAGTGAAAAAGCGTTACAAAGGTGAGTAAATAATTTAAAATATTATATATAAATATTTGGTCAGGTTTTAAGTTCATTTGAAAACTAAAACATCTGCAATGTATTGCCCTTTCTTATACGTAGACAGCAAAATTCCATATCTTATAAAGATACAGCAAAATTGTGAGAAGATGGTTGGATAGGGGCGCCATGCTATGGCGTATATATTTGGCACTAGAACAATAAATGTTGGTGTTGAATAATAAACATCGGCCATGTATTGGCCCTAAACTTTCTTTTACGTAGTCAGTATATTTAGATTTGATAGTATATAAATAAAAATATAAAATGTTAAAATTTCAAGAAAATATTTTCATTCATTGTCCAATAAAGGTGTAAAGTTAGTTTATTGTCAGATTTCCAAGAAAACATATGTATTTCAGATTTTAAATGTTGGATCTTATAGTAGTATAAAGAAAATATTATTATTCATTACATATTATTAAAAATTATTATGGCCGGGCATTTTTTTGTTTTCAAATTAACTTTAAACCAGAGAAAATATTTATATATAATATTTTAAATTATTTACTAACCTTTGCAACGGTTTTTCACTAAACTTATTTGTGACACTAACAATAAATGTTAAATGTCAAAATATTGGAATATTTAAAACAATTGACATGCATAGTAGATGCGATTTATTATATATAATTTTCCATACCTATGTAACTATGGCAATATAAATAGGGTAATAGCAATTTTCTCGTAACTGGTACACTTTTTGAAGAAATGTTTCAAACAAAAGTTGTGCAGAATACTAATATCTTTCAATGTTATTCTAACTATTTTTACTGCAGCCGTTTCAGAGATATTGCAGAAATTGCAAAAAAAGTCTTAAGTAAACATGCACTTCCGGTTTGAATATGCTTTTCAAAAATAGGAGGTTTTCGCCCCAGGCATATACAAATCTTAAGTTTAAAGTTTCATAATTTTATCTTCAACGGTGTAGGCTGTAGAGCGCATACACACAGACACACACACACACACACAGACGTCATTCCAAAAATAGTCAGGCTCGATTCAGGGAAGGTCAAAAGGTGTATTTCCGTAAAAATTTCGAGAATTTTTTTTTTCGTGATTACAATACTTACTTATTACTTCGTAAAAGAAAGTAAAAATGGTTAAATGTGCTTCTCGTCTTTAAAGTATGTATGTATGCTTTTTAAATCTAGTGTTAAGTAACCTATGAAAATACGGCCAAGCTGTTTGGCAATGGCTGGATAGGAGCACCTTCTATATGGGGGAATGGTACATCTATTCGGCGGTCAACAATTAGATTTTCGTGTATTTTGTAACAATAATAGACAAATGGATAGTTAAGATAAGTGCGAACAAAATCAATGACGATAAACATTTTATTAGTTATTAATTAATATACCTATATAGAAGAAAAAAGAAAATCAAAATAAAGAATGATTAATTTGGACCAAATTGGGAAATTATTTAAGAAAATTAGGATTCCAATACCTACTTGAAACATATTGGACAAAGGCACAACATTACTCATTTAGAACTATATGGAAAGCATAGTGTAAGTCGTCTTGGAAAGTGGTACTCTGTCCAGTTTTAATTTCAAATATCGTGGTTACTGAAGCTTGTTAAGAATTAAATATCAATATAAGAAGATAAGTGTTAAGGAAGTATGCGGCAATAGACATTAGAGAAATACCGCAGATTTTGTAGTATTTATGTTAGTTATATGGATTTTATAGTTATAAGCTCTAAAAAACTGAGTGATAAACATAATTATAAGAGGTGTTCATAAATCAAAATTCAAGTTTGGATAAGTTCAATTTTGATTACATTTGTCTGATGATTATACAAAATTTATTGTGACAATGGAAAAGAATGAATGCAGGACAGTGTGTAATCTTGTGGTAGATGGACATCGACTAGAACAAGTGAACCAGTTTGTTTATTTAGGTTGTTTATTCTCTAACGATGGAAAGTATGATTGCGAAATTGAGAGAAGAGTGTCTGCTGGTTGTAAGATATTAGGGGCTTTAGGTATGTTTGCAAGAAATTTTAACATTTCTAAGGATGCAAGGTTCCGCAATGTGTACAATGGTGTACTTGTGCCATCGTTGATCATATATGGGAGTTAATGTTGGGTTTGGCAAACCAAGCATAAACATCGGCCATGTATTGGCCCTAAACTTTCTTTTACGTAGTCAGTATATTTTGATTTGATAGTATATAAATTAAAATATAAAATGTTTAAATTTAAAAGAAAATATTTTCATTCATTATGTCCAGTAAAATTGTGGCAAAGTTAGATTATTGTCAGATTTCTAAAAAAACATATGTATTTTAGATTTAAAATGTTCGATTCTATAGTAATATAAAGAAAATATAATTATTCATTACATATTATTAAAAATTATTATGGCCGGACATTTATATTTATATATAATATTTTAAATTATTTACTAACCTTTGTAACGTTTTCTCACTAAACTAATTTGTAACACTAACAATAAATGTTAAATGTCAAAATATTTGAATATTTAAAACAATTGACATGTTTCAAACAAAAGTTGTGCAGAATACTAATATCTTTCTATGTTATTCTAACTACTTTTACTGCAAGTATAGCCGTTTCGGAGATATTGCAGAAATTGCAAAAAAAGTCTTAAGTAAACATGCACTTCCGGTTTGAATATGCTTTTCAAAAATAGGAGGTTTTCCTCCCAGGCATATTAAACGTTTAAAGTTTCATAATTTTATCTTCAACAGTGTAGGCTGTAGAGCGCACACAGCCACACACACAGACGTCATTTCAAAAATAGTCAGACTCGATTCAGGGAAGGTCAAAAGATGTATTTCCGTTAAAATTTCAACAATTTTTTTTCTTCGTGATTATAATACTTACTTATTACTTCGTAAAAGAAAGTAAAAAGTATATACACATATAATATGAGGGAACGTTTGGGTTAAACTTGAAATAAAAACTCGGTCTTATTGTAACTGAATTTCCTTTTGATTTTTTTGTGTAAAAACAAAAACTATTTATTTTTTAATCTTGATCTTTTTTTGTGACACAGGATATCTTGATCTCCTGTGTTACTAGTATACCCACATTACTCCCCTACCAGTGATGAAGATCACAAGAAACAAACTTGCAATTTATCCGAGAAGCAGACGCCTTCCTCATCGTGACACTCGACCCCAAATTCTACAATCGAACATGACTGATGACCAAACTCTTAGATGGCCAAGTTGATGGATTGCGTCAAAAGCTGCACGACGGAATTGCTTTGTGACGAATGGTCTATCTGATGATGTCGAGGCATCACAGAAGACAGCAGCAGTTGTTTCCGGTATCTGCACTTGTTTGAGTTACAAGGCAGAATCTTTCTGCAGATATGTTTTCAACTCTTCATCATCCTGCTGAGACATAGTGAAAGCTGCGAAATCCATGGGTATCGCGAGCTTTTCGATACGTGACAAGGCATCAGCTACAACGTTGTCCTTACCAGAATGTCAGTGGTGAACAGGCTGAAAAAATCCAGTTGACAGAATTGGCGTGATAGACAGTCGTCCTTCGGCGTGAAATTGAGCGTTTTTCTGCTGAAAGTCTCGTCTGGAAGTGTGCCTCAATTCGGCGATCTCTTTTAGCATCTCCTCTCGTATCAACTCCATCTTCTGTTGGAGGAAGAGTGTAATCTGCTGGAATTGTGCTACGAGAGTGCTAGGTGTTGTCGTCGCTGTTTCCGCGATGATTGGACGTGATGTAATCATATCCGCGATAACCTCAGCAATTTCTGCGGCTTCTTCTAGGGTACCATTGCACTGAGTCGCAAGAATAACCTGCATGCTCACTGGAAGACATTTAATCCAGAGGCTGCGAAATACTGATTCTGAAAATGCTGTGCACGTGAGGTTTCGAAGACGACGGAGGAACTGGGATGGTTCACCTTCTAAGACACGTTGCGTTTTCAGCTCTTAACTAGCACTGAGTCTCTTGATGAGCTCAGTCTTCAGGGTTGTGTAGGAGTTGCCTACTGGTGGCACGTGAAACTGCATTCCCACCATTGAAAATCAGAGCTTGGGATCTACTGCATTGAATTGTGGAATGCGCACGGCAACGCGGTTGATTGAGAATTCGTTCTCGAGTCTGCTCGCGAGGTCTGTAGCAGTCTGTAGCGACTGGGACAGAAGAGCCCTTCGGTTCGATAGTTTTCGGTCTCCGTCCCGTTTGCCACAAATTCGAAAAATTGTTTCGTGTCGCAAGTCCACTCACATTCACGTTATAACCACGTCGGGGGTCACCACTATGAGGCAACGTTCAGGTCGATTTTGGAATAAAAACTCGGTCTTCTTGTAACTGGAGTATTCCAATGTGTGTCTGAAATCTTTCTTGTTGACTTTTTGTGTTCCAAACAAAAACTGTTTATTTTGGAATCTTGATCTTTTTTGTTACTAGTAACACAGGATATCTTGATCTCATGTTACTAGTATTCATTACAAGTTTTATATTTGAAGTTTTAAAATTCAGTTAGCAAAATGTCTATTAACAGACAAGAGTCGCGCTACTCGAAACTAGATTAAAAATCTTTAAATTTTCCATACTACGTTTAATCAAAGCATACATACTCGTATTACTTTTCGTAAGTGTAAATCATTTTTATTCTTTTTCACATATTATAAGTTGGTTGTGGTGTATATATTATATTTTGGACAGGCAAATAAACAATTTTGTGACAAAGTGTATTGTATTATTAAGCCATTTGAGAAAACTAACAACATACGTAACAAAGTATGTATGTACTACCTACATACATACGATGATAATGACAAAAGTATATAAGTTGTGTCGTAAATAAGCCTGGTTTATGTCTACACAAAGATGATTTTCGGACAATTTGCAATAGACATGCGTTTTCAGAAAATAATATACAAATATCTGCCGTGGCTCACACTGGACCGTGGACCATACTTTACGTAGTAAATATGTTTTGCTTAGATAGAAAGGATATTAGAATCCAAATTTTAAACATTCAAAAAATATAATTATTCATGACGATATATTAAACATTATTATAGTCGGATGGTTTTAGCTTTCAAATAAAACATAAAATCTAACAAAATATTTATGTACCTATAATTTTTAATATGTTTGTATATATTTAATATGAAACACTTTTTTACTAGATATATTTGTGACAATAGACGTTAAATGTGGAAAATAATATCTTCCATTTCAATGTTCATTATTTTTACTATAAGTGCAGCCGTTTCGGGGATATTGCAGAAACCGCAAAAAAATGACTGGAAGTTTTCTTGCCATGCATATACCAAACTTAAGTTTCAAATTTCATATTTTTACCATCAACAGTTTTGGCTATCAATTACGATATTAATTCATTTTAAATTAAAATATTTTTTAAATAATGAAAAAATTGGATCGCCCGAACAGGGACTTGAACCCTGGACCCTTGGATTAAAAGTCCAATGCTCTACCGACTGAGCTATCCGGGCTCTTACATTCAAGATTATCAATTACTTTTAAATAAATTTTGATATTTTAGAATTTAAATATCTCGTATACTCAATCCATCACGCTTTTCCCCCAAATTGAAACTTGCTAGACTCAATCGTTTAATGCGTTCCTTTATATATATGGTAAAATGGTCTGGAACAAAAGTTTGAAATGAATAATAGAAACCAGTAAAATGTACCGAATTTTTGTATGTATGTATATATATATATATATATATATATATATATATATATATATATATATATATATATATATATATATATATATATATATATATATATATATATATATATATATATATATATATATATATATATATATATATATATATATATACATATATGATTTTAAATTTTTTAAATATACCAATAAATTCATTAACGAAATAGGTTTTATTCGCGTATGAGCTATTTTATTTATATGGCTAAAATATATTATCTGCGCTTTATTAGATATATCATACACATCTAGAGATCGCCTAAAGTAATCATGTTTCAAATACTTCAAGTTTAATGTATCGAAGAAAAGCGCGAACAATTTTTACAATTAATTAAGAGCATATGAGTAGTACATTATTAATGTTTTAACAATTCATATAAATTTCATATTAGACCTAGAAGGTACTGTATGTACCATACGATAGCCTAAATTTAATCATTCTTAAATTCATCGCTGTTTAAGTTCGATTTAAGTTACATATCTTCAAACATATCTTACAAATTCGAGTTCACATTGCATATTAAGATTAAAACATATATGAACGTTAAGGATGGTTTAAAATGATAGGTCCCACCGAGATTTGAACTCGGATCGCTGGATTCAGAGTCCAGAGTAGGCTAACCATTACACTATGGAACCTCTTTAGCCTTGAAATAATCTTATAAGTATATTAAATAAATAAATAAATTATTACAATCAATATTTTATTATAATTTAAAAGATAATAATTACTATATAAATAATGCCCTATTATTACTGGTATCACATGAATGACCAATTTAAAATGTTATTAAAATAATGAGTTACCTAACATGTCATGTAATATGTCATATTTGAAATTGCATTCGATCTTTGCGTACAAGGTTTTTGGGTCGGTAGGACGTGTATTTTCTCACGTCTTTTAGTTTACTTCTGTGGTGTGAATGTAGAACAGCGAACAGTGGCAAATTTACACATGGAGAATACATCAAAATAATACACGTCAATCAAAATTATACATCATTAACAACAAATATAAAAATAAATTGTGGTTAGGATAAAATGTTCATGTAAAGAGAAAGTGAAATTGGTTTTGTAATCATGCCAAAATATTATGAAAATACCACAACTTTCAACTTTACTTGGGATCAAGTAGCGCAAGCATTTTGGAAGAGGTACCCCAATCCAAATAGGTATAAATTTAGAAATTAAAAATCTATTTGACGTTTAAATATAACCTAGTTTTAATATTTACTTTAGTGCCCACGTACTTTCCGAAGACACCGTGCATCGGGATGTCAGATGCGGGAAACTATTTTCTAAACGAATATTGACAAAAACGAACACTTCTGTTCCAAAATGGGCGAAACAGTTTGTGCCAGGCAAAGCAATATGCATCGTTGAAGAATCCATTGTTGACCCGAAGAAAAGGGTTTTTGTTACATATACACGGAATTTGGGCCACACAAAAATCATGGTACGTCAGTTTAAAAAGTAGTAAGAGTCTGTTATGTGAGCTATGCGAGACCGTAAAGACTATAGCTAATACTATCATACTTTTCCTAAGTCAAGCTTTTGCATAAGTGAAAATATTAATTTACTCGAAAATGTCGGCATCACTTAATCCGTTCGGTTTTGTAGCTTTTACTGTCATTTTATTTCGATTACTTTAGAGTATTTAGTTTTTCGTACTTTTTATTTATTTTATATTTTTTTCATATTTATTTAGTATTCATCTTGCGAATGATAGAGAATTTGTTAACATCGCCACAAATACTTTTTTGACACGCATTGAGCCCAACTAAGTGCTAAGCTACTATGTGGTTGTGACGTCATCGTTCTCAAATTTAATTAATTAATATTATAAAAACTATAACGTTTTAAAAAAACATATATGCGTCAAAAATCGTAGAATTATGTAAACTTAAAGTTAAAAAATGTCCATAGATGCTTCTCATGTCTATTAGTAGACTTATTTTTTTATCTGAATTTAAAAGCGTAATTTGCTGATTTAAACGTAATAATTTGCGTTAAATATTAACCTTAGGTTCTAATTTACGCTATTGAGTGTCCGAATGAATTGATTTTAATATTTAAATGTAGTTTTTTAATGTATTAGAAGAGCGATCTGAGAGTGGGTTAGATTTAGGGCACTTAGTTACTAAATTTAATGACGTCCTCATTATTTTATAATATATTTATATTAGTATACAGCTTCGTTGCATTCGGTTTTTACAATGCATACTAACATATTAAACTAGTTAATTATGCATTTCAAGCAGTGATTTCGATGACGAATAATATTTTTATGTCTAGATAATCGCTCTAAATAAAATAAGAAATTAGGATACTAATTGTGTTATTCTGTATCTATTATAGAAATTCTATAACACTATTTTGGCTTATTGACATAATTATATATTCTTCTGAAGGTTATATGTTGTTACATTTTACTTCTTGACTTTAGTCCGTAACAGAAAAAGTCGTATACCGAGAAAGTGCAGATTCTCCTGGTTGTACAGTTGCAGTACGATCCGCGTGGATTGATTCACAAGTTAAAGGTTTTGGACGTGCAATTTGTGCATTTGGCATGGATCGATTTCGAAAAAATTGTGTTAAAATGGTAAAATATGATTTACAGGGTGTCTATCAGACATGCAATTTCTGAAACTTTCCAGAATAGACTAAAGTTGTTAAATAGGCAAGAAGTTTAAGTTACTTTTTATCTAAATAATTTATTATAAATAACATACAAATATCTAGTTCAACATTTGTGTAAATGTTTATTTTTGTATATAAATCTAGTTTGAACAAAATCGCCTACAGATAAATTCACAGACGTTATAGCATCATACATTGCGAAAAAAAGTCAAAATAGATTCAGGGTCATTTTAAATTGTAATTTTTTTAATTATAAAAAGATACTTGTTATAATATTGTGCAATAAAAAAGTAAATTTATTTTTAGTATATGCTTATTAGAAGCACGTGCCAGTCTTATTTATTTTTTCTTTGTAAAATTAATGTGCGATATTTATCTATTTATTTTTTAAAAAATTTTTAATACTATCCCAGGTCTATTTTTTGTTATTATTGCTTTATATTTTTATGTTTCATGTAAAAATTATTATAAAAAATTTGGATTTTCGTTGAAATAGTTATGAATATTTGAAGTTTTGATTCCTTAGGTAATCTAACCAATTTCCATTGGGTAAATCAAATATTCCTAACTATTTAGAATTTCATAACGTCTCCGTTGCTTAACTAAATAATTTCATACAAAAAGGATAATTTGTTAGTAGCAGTTTGTGACGAGATCTCTACTTTCGTTATATCTAGTAAAAAATTAAAAATAATATATAAAATTAATTTTATATATGGAAGATTTCAAAAATAGACAAAAGAAATTTGATAGACACCTTAAAAATAAAATTGACGATGTTGAAATATATTTTTAATTTTTAGTCGGGTGGATTTAATTATGTGCTAGCATCAATGTTCCCAATTCAAGGCACTCAAACGCATCATATTACAACTCATACAACTACAAGTAAACTAAAAGACGCCGCAAAAAATGCATCCGAACTCGCTAAAGCGAAAGCAGCCCCAATTTATGCCACACTCCATCCAAATCAATCGTAAACAATGAACAACAACATTAAAAAGATAACCGAATTATTAAAGTCAAGCAATTATTACAATACTGATTAATAATAATTAAGAATATTCCACACCAGTTAATTGTCGTTTATCATGCATTTTAGTGCGTTATCAAACGCAATTCTTGAACAGATAGCACGTATAATTATATTGGAATATTACCACAATTTACAAACTAAAACAAAATCATTTGATATGATGAAACATGGTAACACATATTTTCCTCATTGATAGTATTATAGACGTGAACCATAGCCAGAATTGTAAATTTGTTTGTTAAAAGGTTGAGGAAATTAAACGAAAACATTGACAAAATGTTTTGTAATTAGTATATAGGTAATTGTTAATATTCATTGTGACCTTTACGGGGAAGATTTCGGTACTTTCAAACACAATACTCAGTTGCACGCAAATAGACTACAATGCCAAATGACATGATAATTATGTAAATGCTTTCTGATCTCAAAACAAAAACCATTGATTTTTTAAAGATATGTAACATTTTACCATATTTAATAAATTGTTGCATTGTAAGGACTTGCGGGTAATAATAAAAGCAGAACTACATATTACTTGAGTATAGAACGCATTTCTGTTTTAATATACTACAGTGGTTCGAAAAACAACTAGACAAATCTGTTGAAAACAACAGTATCATAAATCACACAACACAGATTAAAGTAGTGGTAGATACAGTAGCGTTAATACAAATGTGGAAACTTGGAATAATATTTTTGCAGCGAGAAACAAGTTCCGTACGTCACACCTATTAATTATTAATTGCTTTTGCACAGTCAAATTATTAACTAGTTACTTTTTTTAAATGTATAAAGTGCTTTAGTTATTTTTTGAAATATAACTATACTTACATAATTTGACCTTAGATAAATATCGGAAATAATTTCGATGGGAAAAGTGGGTTTAAAATGTTATGCCTACGGGTGTATAATTTTAGTTTCAGTATTATCGATATTTTTTAAGGTCAGGACAATTTTTATTTAAATTTAGCATCGTCTACTTTACATAAACGATTGTTGATCTAAGTTAATAAACAAATGTATTTAGTAAATATATCCGTTCGCGGGAGAATTTTAAACTAACTCGTGGGTGGAGATCTGGTGATAAAAATTGAGAACTAATGAGGGCGGAACCATGTAAACAATAAAATAGCTGTTTTGATTTATCGGTTATTTCTAAATTAATGTATGAGAACTGTATTATACGTAATATTTTATATGTTAATATTGAATACCAATAATGGAGTTTTGTCCAAATAAATCAGCGACAAAAAAAATCGTAGTTTCTGTTGTGTGGCTGGATGCACCGCGAGTTTCGTAATTTTCACCATCTTTGTGACGTCGAAAGAGGATTTTTAATCTACCTCAATCGAAAAGCGCATGGTAATCTTTTCACGCGACCAATGGGTGTCTGCGAAAGCCAGAATACCAACTTAAATTATCTCTCTGACAATATCAATTCTGATTAAAACTGTTTGTGCCGAATTTCGTGCAAACATTCAATGCTTAAATACGATAATCAACAAATGCAAATAAAACGAGACCAGATTAAGAACAAAATAACAGTCGATGGAATATACTGCCACTTGTCAAAATGTTGCCAACTTTTAGTAAAAGTATGTTGTAAAAAACACTAGATACGCTTTCTGACGTCATTCGTAGAGGTGTCAACTCTGAACTTTAAACATTCATATTTTTAAATATATAGTCGAATTTACATAAGAACATTTTTGTGGCATGAATCGTACACTTTTTACATATAATCATATGGAGTATAGTGATGATTCATGCCACAAAAATGATCTTATGTGAATTCGCCTATATGTGGGTTTTTAACAATAAAATTTATGGTGTGATTCTGAGCAAATCTACAATTCCGTAAGCAGAATCGGTCAAATTTTGAAAAAACTTGTAGTTCTACAATGAATACTTTTTAAGGATAATTCATTGCTAAAAACAAGAATTATGTTCGATATACTTGATAGATTCCATAAATATTTGAATTGCAATACAATTAAAATATTTTAAACCCTTTCAACATTTTACAAATTCTCGTTATAGATCTATAAACGTGCTCAGAATGGCACCATTAGTTCAATACATACCATGGGTAGGATTCCGTAACTACGCTTGTTATGATTTGAACTTGGAACAATTGGAATTATCAACTAGAAAGTAAATGCGCGATTCTGTAACTTCAATTGATATTTTTGGTTGCAATGTAACAAGTGAAGTAAAGCGCAATTGTTATTTAGAATTGATATGAGCTTACAGAATACCAATAATGAGTTGAAGTTGGTAGGTAGCAAGAGCAACGGTTATTTAGAGTTGTTATGAGTTACGGAATCCCACCCCATAACTGGCTATAAGACGAATTTTCAAATAAGGAAAACATAGTTAAACAGTTTTCACATAATATATTTCTATTGACAAACGAAATTCATGTTGAGGCTGCAGTGCCGTTAACAAAATGGCTGCTCCAAGTATACTTTGACCCTTTGTCCTATACTTGCTGGCATATACAAATGTAGCGATTTAACCTCACTAAATTACCACTATGATTCTTTATTAATAACACTTTATTTTATTATTAATTAGATAGACAATTGACAACACAACATTTTTCTGAGTATTTTTTTTAAATTTCGGTGAAAAAATAATTATAACTCGTAAGTAAATGAACAAATAACGTATACTCCAAATAGTACCTAATTTCGCCGCCAGATAGTGAGCCGTTAATTTCCTTTGCCAATAGTTGTCAACATACGTATGTACTTACCCATAACGTTTTTGTCATATATTCATTATTCGACAAAATGATGGACATTAAAAGCCAACTTCAGTCAGTTATTATTTTTCCTCTTGCTCCGATCTATAAATCGTTAAAAAAAATAACAACAAATAATTATTAACCATACGATTAAAATTGGGTGTTCTCAATCAGAAATTTTTACGAATAAATTACATTTTTCTAAATAGATGCAAAACAAGTTGCGATCTGTGAACTATCACCTAAGCACGGTTTTGGTATTGTTCATCATATCTAAATTTTTTCTTGTAAAACTAGTATTACGGGTCAG
This sequence comes from Nebria ingens riversi, assembly GCA_018344505.1. Lineage (NCBI taxonomy): Eukaryota > Metazoa > Arthropoda > Insecta > Coleoptera > Carabidae > Nebria > Nebria ingens. The sequence goes on along the minus strand of JADQWA010000274.1, from coordinate 105,255 downwards.
AAGTGATTTCTTATTTGGCCATCTTTTAATGTTCGCAACCTTACGTCACAGTCAAAAGTTACTAGATTGAGATTGTACGTTTATAGAATCGCACAATTTAAATTTAAAAAATATTTTTTAGAAACTTGGCAATAATTTAAGTTTACAATTCATTTGTAGGTTATTTTTTAAATAGCCGAATAATTTAACCACTAGAAAATAACAAACGTCAAATGAAATAAACAACGATACAAAAGTATATGTAAACGTAGCAAATGTGTAAAAATTACCAACTTATAAGTTTAAAAAAATGTTAATCTTCTATATTAGGTCGTGAAACTGGACAAAATAACCATTTTCGAAATAAAATTGATATTCTACGACAGTTTATTTTATTTTAAATAATTTGTGATATGTACTTTTCATTTTATTTTCAATAGTTTTTTATGCTAGCAGGAAATTTCATGTTGATAAGTTTTTAGCAGGTTTTTGTTACGAAATAACGTAAGGTTGTTGCCTGCGTATCTGGACTATAGATTGTATCAACGCGCGTTTCGCGGATAGTGCTTTTATTTCAAATAAAACACTACGATTGCCAGGGAAATAATTTTAAAATGTTTAAAATATTGAAAGTATTTGTTGTTATATGAAAGTAAAAACATATATGTAAAACAAAAAAAACGCTTCGGTGGTAAAAAAGGAAGAATATTTAAAAATACTGTTTTAAAATATACGTAAGTTACCATGCTATTCTTGTCAAATATAAATTAAGCAATTCTGTACTATTTTGTCTAAGTGTAATTAAATAATTTAAAAAAAACTGATATATGATTAATTTTTAATTATTAGATATAGTAGCACTAAATTTAAATATTATCTAAATAGCACACTAAAAAGATACAATTAATGCGTTATTTGGACAAAAATTATATTCGGTATTATCAATATATAAAATTGTGTATTGGAAATCGATATTTTATATATATATATATATATATATATATATATATATATATATATATATATATATATATAAGATACACCTTCCTGCAAATATGGTAAAATGGTCTGGAACAAAAGTTTGAAATGAATAATAGAAACCAGTAAAATGTACCGAATTTTCTTCTTTAATTGTCACTAACTTGACCTAACATGTAAAATCCAAAAGAATTGAATTTGCATTGGGAGTTGTTTGTATATTTAGGATAGTTCTTATTCATTCGATGGTTAAGCTAATAGCTTTGAATTTGTATATTATGGTGGTAGAGTTATTGTGTAAATAGTTGGGCTATGATGCGTATACTTATTTCATTCCATCATACTTTCTGTTAATTTACTGCCTTTATTGTTAACGAACATTTAATATAGAAGAGCAGGCGTGATGCACATGTCATACAATTTTGTACATTATGAAATTATGTATACACTATAATAAAAATTAATAAAAAATATGTCATTGTCTTATTTAAAAATGAGTATATAAATAGTGTCATTTCAATATGTATTTATAATTACACAAGTCACACTGTTCCATGAAAATCAGTCAGTATTATAATGAGTTCAGAACTTTTAAATTCTTCAGTGTCTTTAATTTAAACCAATATTACTATATAAACTTTTTATCAAATTTCAATGTATAATAATTTTAAAAAAAAACATCTCTTGTATCAACAAGTGAAATAACATTCAGTACTAATATCACATAGATTTGTAAGCCAACCATTTAGTTTTATTTGTAAAACTTTCATACGTTGCACAATGATATCGGGTATATTATTTATAATTGCGCAATCGAGATCAAGTAATTACAGAGTGTATAAATCCCACTGTCGCATTATATAGACTATGGTTAGAATTGATTGCATATTTACTAGTAATTGAAAGATACTGTTAAACGCATTTTTATTAGAAATTGCGTATTATTTTCGAAATCATAATTTTGTTAAGTATTTTAGATGCGTTCGATAAGTGCAGAGCAGAGTTCTTCGCGAGGAAAATATGCGCCACGTGATGGCCCTCTAAAAAATTACATAATATGGTGAGTGATTGTTCTGCAGTTACCGAACGCAGTTTTTATAGACCGATTTTCATTGCTTAAGATATGCTTTGTTATTCTTTAACTTGATATGAAATAATCTGCAATTTATAATCAAATCAAATTGTTATTAAAATACAAGCAAATATGTTGTCTACCGACTTTATGAGATTAGTTCTGAATGTATACACCAGACTGGTGTCTTGGTTATTAATAGAGAGACTTGGTTGTCTTTTCAAGTACTCATAACAAGTTGTCTTAAGATTATTATTAGAGACCATAATTACCTTTTCTAGAAATTAGATGTTATATTAATAGTGTCATTTTTTGTTTTGAACTAAAATCGGTACGCGATGATACGCGTTGCTCAATACTCCTCTTAAATTCCAAATATTTTCAAATGATTCTGGTTGAGTATTATACGAAGAATCGACGGCTTTTGCCCATATTTCCACCTTAGATAATATAAACAATTTATATATACGTACATACATAACGTCATGCATATTCCTATCATATGGGGTGGCTAAAAACCCTTTACATTCATCCATCTTAACTATCTTTCGCCATTCAAGTCTATCCTTACAAACTTCATTTGCTTCATTCAAATTCATTAAATTCTTCATACATGCTCTTCTATTCCGCTTGCTCACAACGTTTCTTTCGCGCAACTCATTATCAATCATATTTATCCACTTATTCCGACCCCGTATTCTCACACCATTTATCTCGCCCACATAAATCTTTTTTATTAGTCTTTCATTCGACATTCTTTCAACATGACCATACCACCTCATTAGACTCTCACCTCGACATTTTTGACAATATCGCACTGCTCATTTACCCATGTATTTCTCTTTCTGTCTCTCTTTGATACACCGCAAATACTTCTTAAAAATATCATTTCCATAGCAGTCACGTGGTTTTTATGTTAGGTTGCCAAACCCAACATTCACTTCCATACATAAACGATGGCACAAGTACACTATTGTACACGAATAACCTTGCATCCTTAGAAATGTTAAAATTTCTTGCAAACATTTCTAAAACCCCTAAAATCAGCACACTCTTCTCTCAATCTCGCAATCATACTTTCCATCCATCGCTAGAGAATAAACAACCTAAAGCAAGTTTATAGATCTGTAACGAGAATCTGTAATTTTGAAAGGGTTTAAAATATTTTAATTGCAAAAAAAACATTTGTAGAATCTATAATCTATTTGTAGAAACTATAAAATATATCGAACATAATTTTTGTTTTTTCTCAATGAATTGTCCTTAAATATGTTTTCATTATGGATCTATAGGTTTTTCAAAATATTACAGATTCTGCTTACGGAGTTGTAGATTTGCTCAGAATTGTAGCATAAGACAGTATAGGATGTAGGGTAAATGACAAAAGATAGTATTGTATGTACCTTTTTTTGATTAGCTGCGATTGGAATTTTTGCTGTCCAAAGTGTCCAGCTCCAATGTTTTGGTGCTTCTGATTTGTCTTGCGTATCAAAGTCAGCAACATACCACGTTTTTCCACCATCTGTTGTCACATCTACTCGTATAATTTTTTGGCCGCCCCCTGACCATGCGTAACCTAAAGAAATATAAAATATTGAAAGAAAAAAAAACAATACAAAACTATACAATAAACACACAAGCTAGAGACGTACGTCACCGTTGTTTGGCTACAAATTATGTAAGCGCAAAGAAGATAAAAAAAGTGTTTCATTAGAGGTTTGTGACGAAGTCTCTACTTACGTTATCACTAGTATACATATATTTCGTGTATAACCTTTAACAACCATGCAGCCATCTTCTATTTGAACGGTTTCACCGGCTTGTGGTACACAAATGGCTGAAATAACTGGTAGTTGTTGTATGGCTGGCGATTTTTTAAAATCAACTGTGTCCCAGTCGATATTTGGTGAAAAGCCTTTATAGTCATTTTGTTGCCAAAACGCATCGCTTTCATCCCGAGACACGATGATTTTGCCTAGCCACTTCACATTCCGTGCACCAACAGTTCCCGGTACGATCACTCGAACTGGATATCCGTGATCTCTTGGTAATGGTTCGCCATTCATTTCATACGCAAGGATTACGTCGCCATGTTTGTCCATGGCCTTGTGAAATGGTATTGAAGAGCCGTATGGTGAGTTAGTTGGATCGGTATCCAAACCTTCAAACTGCGTATGTCAAACAATATAACAAACATAATTAAAGGTTCTGATTGTTTCGTAGTAGCGAATTAGATTATTCTATAGTTACTATAGATCTTAAAGATAATTATAGATAAACCTGGCGTTAAACATCTGCAGTGCGCTTTCTTATACGTATTATGCATATATTAATAACCTCTCTATCTAAACAATATATGCCTAATACGTAGAAAAAATTCTAGTGCAATCCACTGCAGATGTGTATATTTAAATATATTTCCTATCTAAACAAAATATACCTACTACGTATAAGAAAGTTAAGTGCAAGACACTGCAGAAGTTTTAGTCCTCAAATGAATTAAAAACCTATCAAAATATGTATATATAATATTTTTTATATTTTACCAACCATAAGTATAACTTCCCATATCTACGTAACCATGACAACATAACTAAGGCATTTAAAATTGTAAATAGTAATTTTCTTGTAATCGGTAAATTTTTTGATAAAATTTTTTAAACAAAAGTTGTGCATAATATTAATATCTTTCATTTTGAATACCGCTATATTTTCTGTAAGTGCAGGCATTTAGGAGATATTGCAGGATCTTCAAAAAATGACTAGAATAAATATGCACTTCCGGTTTGAATATTCTTTTCAAAAATAGGAGGTTTTCTTCCGAGCCATATACAAGTTTTAAGTTTAAAGATTCATGATTATAGCTTTGGCAGTTTTGACTGTAGAGCGTTCTCTCTCTCTCTCTCACACACACACACTTTTTCAAACGAAATTCCGAAAATAGTCAGACTCTACTGAGGGAAGGTCAAAAAGTGTATTTCCGTTAAAATCTCGAGTTCGAACATTTTCATGATTACAATACTTCCTTATATACATTCGTATAAGTAAAAAAATATATGAATACCTGCACGTGTTTGAAGTAAGTTTGTTCATCAGTTACTCCCATTGAGATTAATACATCTCGTAAACGGGGTCCAGACCAAACGGCGTTACCAACTGCAGCGAAACCCCAATTTAAACCTTTTACTGGTTTAATCTATGAACAAAAACAATATCTCTTTTAGAAACATCCTACTGACGACATTTGTAAGAATTAAATAATATAAAGCAGCTCAAGTATTACTCTTATAAGGTTAGCGTTACGTTATTACATTAGATACCTGCTAGCACATGATCGATATGCAACCAGTCTTACAACTTACATCCTATTGCACCTACACTAATATTTTTACCGCGTAACTAAATAACGTTGAGTAAACGGAATAAAAGAGCATGCTTGAATGATTTAGCGTGGATATGGCATTAAATGGGACAAGATTATTACATTTCCTTGAATGAAATCATTAATAAAGCAATGTCATTGGATATTATGAATAGATAAACCCTAATTAAAGCGTTTATAAAATACAATAAATGATGCCCTCACTAAGACTTACTTTTGTCATTTCACTCCGGCGGTTACCAGCACACATAACTGTTGCAGTTACCGTATGTTTCGTGAATTTTTTCAGTTGATCTAATGTTAATGCTACAATTTTCTTTTTGCCTTCAATTTCGATTTCTAATTCATACGTTTTTGGATCAACTATCGGAACAGGGAGATGATTTCGCACATAAAAAACATCGCTAAAATATATAAATGGTGTAATTTTGTATATGAGTTTGCTCCCGCAAGCACATTAGAAATAATCTTAAACTACTTTCATAAATAAACAAAAAAACAATGTAATAAATTCATAAATTAATTTTAAGATACACCCTTATTTAGCACCATACTATTACTCTTATAAATAATAACATAACGTATTACTGTAATTGAACAGATGCTAAAATAATCTAGAAATAATTTTTTAATAATTTCTTTGTTCTAAATATTGAAAAAGGCAAAACAAAAAGGTCTTAAACTATATAATGCAGCATTAGTCTATAGTCTTTATAGTTTTTCGTAAGAATTCTGTGTTAGTCTTATGATGTAGTAGTACCTTGTCGCTCTCACTAATATAGCATAAGCGCTATCCTTTGCAGCAAGAATTCTTACGATAAACAGACTATAGTAGTGTTTTAAGACGTACTATATAATAACAGAATTTTAAGTTATTTCTAAACTGATATATTATTAAATTTACCTACTTTGGCGTAATATAGCTGTCAACTAATAAAGATGGAACTGGTTCAGCGTTAAATGGTTTCTTCGATGCTGGGATTAGAACAGGATGCCGTCGAGGATCATTAGCATATGGATCCATCATATTACTTGTAGCAACAGTAGCTTCTTCTTTTGATATATTGCCTATGCGCATTTCTTCTAACATTCTGAGTATTTTCTCGTCTTTATGTATACCATACATCATCCAAAATGGTTCAACAGATGAGCCGGCAGCGAGCAAAATTTTATCACCGCCGGGATGTGTTGAAATAAATTCTGTTATATCATATACGCCTTGTTTGTATACTACCCATATTCCATTGTCTCTAAATAAACAAATACAACACATAAACTTATAAGCAATATCATCACGGGTAAATACTGTATTAAAATGTCAACCGTTAACAGTTCTAAATCTTTAAAATGATTTAATAATAACGAATAGAACAAAATTCAAATGGTGGTTACTCAAGCACGTCATCAAACGCTCGTTCGAAACACACGTTCGCACAAAGTTGGTTCAACTTTAAGATTTTGTGCGGTATATTTACTATCTCCTCCACTTTACAGAGCTTTTACTGATACGATTTCACTATATAGAGCTGTTAGCTGATACGATTTATTAAATATAATTTCCCATACCTACATAACTATGGTAATATGGATAAGAAAAGGAAGAATTTCAATAGCAATTTTCTTGTAACTGGTACGCTTTTTAAAGAAATATGTCAGGTAAATGTTGTGCGAAATATTCATATCTTTCATTTTACTTGTAACTATTTCTACTGTAAGTGCAGCCGTTTCAGAAATTTTGCAGAAATCACAAAAAATGACTAGAGTAAACATGCACTGATTATTCTTTTCAAAAATAGAAGATTTTCTTGCCAAGCATATTCAGATTCTTAAGTTTAAAGTTTCATAATTTTACCTTCAATAGTTTAGGCTGTAAATATCGATATTTAATGTAAACAAAATATCGATATGTTGATATTATCGATATGTAGATATATCGGTATATCAATATATCGAAATATCGATATTTTGTTTACATTAAATATCGATATGAAATTTCTCATATGGAACAGCCCTAGATAAGTATCACACGCAGAAGCTAAAGAATACGCGTAATTCATTGTATACCAGGAATTATTAACTGAATGTAAGATCCTTTTGAACTGAGTTCTACAGTTTTTTAAAATGATAGGATTTCATGTATGGCATCCTACTATTTATCATACGAAAAATTGATATTTCGATATATTGATTAACTGATATATCGATATGCCGATATATCGGTATGTTGCTATATTAATTTATCGAAATACTGATATATCATTATATCAATGTATCGATATATTGATAAATCGATATCATGATATATCGATATTTTAAAATAAGAATATCGTAGATCGATATATCGATAAAATAACGATATATCAATATAAACGCACAGCCTTACTGTAGAGTGCTCATACACACACATACCTCATTCCAAAAATAGTCAGACTCGATTCAGAGGTTAAACAATTTTATGAATGTTTAAAATTATGTATTTTAATATCCTTTCTGTCTAAATAATATAAGTAGTACGTATAAGAAAGTCTAGTGCAACACACTGCAATGTTTTTTTTGCCAATCAAACTGAAGTTGGCTTGCACAAACTCTATCTCGTAGTGTAGATGTGAAAAATAATTGATATTATTTTAATAAATAGGTAAAATTACTTAAATAATGCTTACTACGATAATTATGCAAACCTAACGTTAATTAGCGAGTATATACTAATGTAAATGTGTCATTTTGACTTTTTTGCATGAGCCAATGAGTATACATGCTCATTGCACGCGCTTAACATTGATAATCATATTATAATTATTACTGTACTGTACACCAAGCATAGGATTAGGTTATTAATTTAGGCAAATTACACCTATACGAGCATGTGTGGTATTAACACGAATTGCACTGTTGTAGTTAAAGCGCATGCGCCAAATTAATTCAAAACTACAAATTATCGGTGATTCTGATGCTTTTACTAACATTAAACAAATATATTGCAATGTTTCGTTTAATATCACGCATATTTTAGTACTCATTTACCTTTTATTCACACTTTAACTTACTTTGAACTATGAAGAGAAACTTGATCCAATGTGTAATTAGGTAAATCATGTCGAAAACTACCAACAATTGATGCTGTGGATGCTGCATATACTTTACGTTTTTCTTCTGGAAATATAACTCTATAAAAACTACACTGTACAACGAAAAAATATATGTATATTTTACCTGAAAACTTATATAAGCTCAAACATGTGAGTGCACTAGCACCTAATGCTCCATAAAATATCTTGGATGAGTTACTCGATTTTTTGTCATATTTAGGTGGATCGACTCCCGTAATAGTGCGAGAGATCAGTTTCAAATTATGTGTATTCAATTTTAGAGTTCTGAAACATACGCAGGTTAAAATACGATATTGTAAAAGTAGTTGATAATATTTTATAACCGTTTTAGTAATTGATACATAGTTGGAAACGAAGTATATAATGAGTATTATTGCATGATAAAACTTTAACTATGATAGTTATCACATTTCAAATTAAGAAAAACAATAATGGTTATGGCCTTCAATTTGCATTTGATAAGTGTTAAATATTGATAACACAATATTTGATAAATATCAAATTTATGTATTTCATAATTGCAGCTTTTATCAACGAGTGCTTCCTTTTTTTGGATAAAAGTAAATATTGGTTTTGTAAAATGCGAATTTATAATAGATAAAACAAAAAAGAGGCGTATTTTTAAATTCTAGCTTTGTTCGTTTGTTTAACACTTTCTGTTCGGTGCAAGATTCAATAATGTAGTAAGTGAATAAAAGAAATACTTATAATTAAATAGATTTTTGACATTTTGTGTTTAATACTAATGAGAAACCGAACCAAATCAGTGCAGCCCAAACAAAGTTGTGTACGGGCACAGACAATCTATTACGCTTGCAAAACCAGCTGTTGGTTCCAGCTTTGCTTGACATTTTTAAAGTCAACATTGAATTATATTCGGTAAAGCTACTATTTTGCAAGATTTACTATACATATGAAGAATAAAACGTATTATTACTTACGATTTATCATTTTCCTTAATTTATATATCATCACAATGAAATTTATCAACGAATTATACATTAATTGACATGTTATTAAATTTAAAGATATCTCAGTTTAGTTAGGTAGGTCAAGCATTGATATTTAAAGCAAATCATGTTAATGACAAATATTGATTCGCATCACAATCTTTTCCGCTCTATAATAGCTGGGATTTCCTCCTACTCTCTGGATTTCCTATTTGTTTATTTCATAACCGTGCCCGTACACTATACTTCAAAGTCAAATATTATTGTGTGTAGCATTAACCAATGTGTTTGACAGATGAATGTTCAAAATGTAAAGTCTATGATTGGTTACGCGATAAGAACCGAACTGAACTAAGTGATTACGTATCTGTTCGTTACCAAAAGATCAGTCTTGTGTTTCTAAATAGACTTCGGACACGTCTACTCTAGTTTTCATATGATGAAGAAAAAATAGGGCGATCGACTGTGAACTACCAGCTGCTAAATGATCGAAAAGTTTGAAAGCGGGAAATACGAAGGCAGAAATTATTTTAACAAAAAATGATTAAATTAAAGATTATATTCAACTGATTTTCATTCTAAAACTTAAAGTTGTATCGCTAGTAGTTAACAACTGGCCATAGTTATTTCTATTTGTAAACACTACATAGTTAGGTTTTCTTTTATACTAAAAACATACGGAAATTTCGCAAAATGCAATATTTTTCATGATTCATTAATGTGCAAAGCATTTTCAGGTATTGGCAACACTGGTTGCTATTTTGACAATCTAGTGCACTGCTTCTGCCATCTACCGAATGAATGTTGAATAATCAAAATGTACAAGCAAAATTGTAAAATGATGAATGGAAAATGGCAGATGTGAAACCTAAAAAATTAGTTAAAATTCAGTTGAAGATTGAAATGCCGTATAAGTATAGACGCTCAGAATGGGTGGCTGTATAGGAATAACACGAAGTAGAAGTGGTGCAATTGACGATTCATCCGGAACACTTTCTAGACCAAATTCAGGTAAACATTAACCTTGGACCTTTATACCAAATAGGTCATAAAAACATAGATATTATCGCATACACTTTTATTTTGCCAATTTTCAACGTAAATATTAATTGCACTTTATCCGTTCTACTACTAAATAAAAGAGAATCCCTAATTTTCACAATATTGTTTCGAATTTTGTTTGTTCTACGTTTATTGTTCTGCTGCAACTGTATTTATTTTCGTCAAAAACATGTAAACAATATTGGAATCTTACGTTTCAATTAATCAATTTTCATTTAATTTTTACCTATTTTTATTATCGTCCATTGTGTATTGCCACACACTAAAATCAATCCTCGTAATTTGCTTCAAGTGAAAATATTAAATAACCTAAATATGCTATCTCGCTTATCGTTAATATGCCCATCCCTATTTTCCTGAGTTCATGCAACTTCCTAACCTCACTTTTGCAAAAAAAATGGGAAGTTTTTCTACAAGTGTTCTTATTGTCATGAAATAAGAGTCATTTTTAATATCACAAATTAAAAATTGAATATCGTTAAAATCCCAAAAACTGTTGATTTATATGAGTGTTTCTTTAATAAAATCGCATTTGAATAATAATTTTGTAGTCATGACAATCTCAAGGTACAAATTGCGCTACATGTTTAATCAATTTGTATTTATTTGAGTTGCTTATGAGAGAATCATGATGTAAAAAGATCCATTTTCTAATTTTATGGCGTTAAACTATATAGATCTGTTCGTCCTGCACTAACTTATCCAGTTTTGTTTTAAATGTAATTAACTAATTTGAGAGTTTTTTTTTTATTAATAAGGCAAATAATATCAAACATGTTTATTTGTTTACCTATTATACTTTCTTACGCATTTTTGAATAAAATGATTGTTAAACTTGCACCGAGCAAAAAGTGCAAAACAGGCCTTACTTTGTTTAATACTAATACATCTTCTATGTATATATTAATATTTGTCTAGAACGTCTACGAATACATCAATTATACATATTATTTTGATGATTTTGGAATTTATTATGGTCACAAATATTTTATTAAAAAATTATACTTAATTAATAAACGTTTACTCTTTCAATTTTATGAAATGTCAAATAATATTTATTGTGGCATGATAATAATAGATAATAGGTCTGTAGATTGTGAAAGGTAAACTATCGGATTTATTTTTGGGTAACATTGTTTTTACATCTTTGTAGAATATTATATATGTATATGTCACCGTTAGTTTATAATTCGTTATAACATAGAATAACTAGTGATACTATTTTGGAAAGATTTCATTAGTATTTTCTTTAAAACTGGAGCTTTTCAAACCTAAGTCTTGTCCTATCAATTTTTATTATCTCGATTCCACTAAGATAATTTTTGAGAAAGATTAGATTGGCGTTTTAAATTTTTGTTCGTAGAGATGGTCATGAAAACGTTCTAGGGTTTTTTAGATTTTTACTTTAATACGCACTACCGGTATTACATGAAAAACTAGCTATTTCATAAAATAACTAGTTGTACTGAAGTACACCGCTAATATATAGAATAACTAGTTATTTCATAGAATAACTGAATTATATGCTTTAACGAAAAAATGAACGAATAATAACTGATTTTTTCGGTCGCCAATATGGCATACCAAGGATATCTCTCGTTGACTTATAATATTCGAAAAGTAAAGCGTTCAACAACAAGTAATCAAATGTTAGGTTAATGTTATGTGATTCGTTGTTGATATGCTCATACTTAGAGAACGCCACAACATGGCAAAAGATAGAAGCTTAAATTATATCATATACTGATAAAAATTGATGGAGTTTCGCATTAAATATTATGGTAAAATTACAACTTAGAGTAATGAAAAAACAGTTTACATCATTTTAAATTGTAATTTTACCATAATATTCAATGCGAAATTTCATCGATGTTTCACAGTGTAATATTGATTTCAAAATGTACATCATATTAATAATAAATTAATATTTAAATAAAGAATATATTATAATATAAAATTGTAAAATTAATTATTATAATAATATGTTTTTATTATATGTCTCGAATTTATGATCAGTCCAGCAGGACTATAAATAAATTATTTGTAATAATAATAATAATTTAAAAGGCTTCTGAAAGATGTACTTTTGAAACAAACAGCACCTCATTGTATTCTGTCTTTCATACGAATTGAATAAGCGCAAAGCAGATATAATAGTGTTTCTTTATCGATTGTTTCAATAGCGGTTTGTGACGAAATCTCTATTTACGTTGTCTTTAGTATAGATATACATTCGATGCCAAAATGTATGAATATTAAGATACATGTGGACTTTATTACCCCAAAAAAAGTTTCTTATATTTGATGGATATTTTTTGGTAACATTCATAAGTTACCGATGGCTAATATATCATATCTTCCTGGTATATTACCCATTTTCGGTAACTTGTCAACGAAAACATTCCACTAGATATATATTTTACGAAAATACTCGTACACACTATTGTTGTAATTTAATTGATATTATGTGAGAAATAAATATTAAATATTTTTTAAATTTCAGTTTCATTTTGGATATTTCTATGTATTTAATTCATATATTGTTTACCAATAAAACAGGTAGTACAAGAAAAAATCACCCTCTGTGCCATGAAACAATACGTTGGAAATCCGATGTGCCATTAACCGAAGGACAATTGCGAAGTAAACGAGATGAGTTTTGGGATACGGCGCCGGCATTTGACGGCCGTAAAGAGATATGGGACGCGTTGCGTGCAGCTGCGATAGCTGCCGAATCATTAGACTTTCAGTTAGCACAGGCGATACTAGATGGTGCCAGTATATCGGTGCCAAATGGTTACTTAACAGAATGTTATGATGAATTAGGAGCACGATACCAAGTGCCTATTTATTGTTTATCGTATCCCATCAATATAGTGAAAGAAGATAATGGCAGAGACTCGCCCGCGGACTGTTCAGAACCTGTTGACGGTGGTACAGAAACCACACTGAAGTTGCGCTTGTCACATACTTGTATTGATGTGAAGGTATCGGTGTATACGACGGACACTATCGGCATTTGCAAGAAGAAACTACAGGTACTATTTAGTTCGAAAAGTTTCTAATATCTCGTTTATATTATGTTTTTGTAACTTTACTGTTTGTATGTTTCATCCTTAGCGCCGAACGCACTTTTTTTTTAATGCAAAATTAACCCACTACATTTTTACTTTCTTTTACGAAGTAATAAGTAAGTATTGTAATCACGAAAAAAAACTTGAAATTTTAACGGAAATACACCTTTTGACCTTCCCTGAATCGAGTCTGACTATTTTTGGAATGACGTCTGTGTGTGTGTGTGTGTGGCTGTGAGCGCTCTACAGGCTACACTGTTGAAGATAAAATTATGAAACTTTAAACTTAAGATTTGTATATGCCTGAGACGAAAACCTATTTTTGAAAAGCATATTCAAACCGGAAGTGCATGTTTACTTAAGACATTTTTTGCAATTTTTGCAATATCTCCGAAACGGCTATACTTGCAGTAAAAACAGTTAGAATAAAATTGAAAGATATTAGTATTCTGGGCAACTTTTGTTTGAAACATTTCTTCAAAAAGTGTACCAGTTACAAGATCTTATCTTATTTATATTTCCATAGTTACGTAGGTATGGGAAATTATATATAATAAATCGCATCTACTATGCATGTCAATTGTTTTAAATATTCAAATATTTCGACATTTATTGTCAGTGTCACAAATAAGTTTAGTGAAAAAACGTTACAAAGGTTAGTAAATAATTTAAAATATGATATGAAAATATTTTGTAAGGTTTAAAGTTCTTTTGAAAAGTAAAAAATGTCCAGCCATAATAATTTTTGGTAATAATGTGTAATGAATAATTATATTTTCTTTATATTAAAATACATATGTTTTTTTAGAAATCTGGCAATAATCTAACTTTACAATTTTACTGGATATAAAGAATACCAATATAATTTAAACATTTTATATTTTAATTTATATACTATCAAATCAAAATATACTAACTAACGTAAAAGAAAGTTTAGGGCCAATACATGGCCGATGTTTTTTAGTAGCATATTGATTAATATTAACTTAAAGTTTGGTTTTTTAAGTCTTAATTACTATTAATATAAATAGGGGCCATTCATAATTACTGATTTATTGCTATTTGAAAAACACAAAAATTAATTTTAACAACTCGTAAATAAATACATAATGGCTGCTCCAAGTATACTTTCAATAGTACCTAATTTCCCCGCTAGATATCGAGCTGTTAATTTCGTCTGCCAATAATTTGATATTCATATTTCACAATGCCACAATTTAAATTGAGAAATTTAATAAATAAAATGTTCGGGGTTGTTTAAGTTTTTATCTGTTTCAGAAAATAAATCAAAATCGATTTTTTTTTCTTGTCATTTAAGGATTTGTCTACAGTTACATTTTTTGTTTAGAGTCAAGAAGGAGTAGAGGCTAGCCGACAGCGATGGTTTTTCGGTGGAAAACTGTTGGGCGATAAGTTACACGTAGAAGAAGCGAAAATCCAGCCGGGTTACGTAGTGCAAGTGATAGTGAATACCGAAATGGTAACACCTCCGCCTAGACGTGCCTCGTGAACGTTGATTGGTTAATACACGATCTCGTCCCGCTCATTTACCAACGAAGCGACGAATTGCAGTGTATTGAACTTGTACCGTACGATGTACGTTCGTGTGTGCTGCGTGTGTATGTATGTGCTTGTGGCTGTGAGCGTGTAAATTTTTAAAAATGACTCGTGAACAGATTGCTTTTAGCATTTGTTTCGATATGAGATTATCATATCATTATATTATACTTATAAGGTGAAGAAAATATCATAAGATGACTGCTGTATCTACTGCACTTGATTTAACTTTATTTTATTCTACATTTAAATTTACTCCGCAAAAATGAACATTCACTTGTGAAAGTTCATACTCCGTGGTCACATTCAAAAATAACTTCTCGTAAACGATAACACAGATATTGTTGATGAATAATGTTGAATAACAAATTTTTAATTCAACCCCATATTTTTATTTAAAATAATTGCTATAGAGTCACTATTATTTTTCTTTCATTTTAAAAGATAATACGCCAGTTGTTTATTGTGACTGATTCGTTTTATTTATGAAGATAGCAAAAAACTTTTATTAAATACCGATTTTCGCTTAATTATAGTCTGCTTATGTTTTTAATACATTAAATACGTGTAGGACAATTTAAAAAAATCCTAGTTTTATATCAGCAGGTGCTTAAATTGAACTGAAAAAACTTCAATGAAATCATGACGTCACGATACCTAAACGCGAAACTTTTACACGATTAAAAAAAAGTAGTAATAGATTTATGAACACTCTTATAAATATTTTTAAAAAGAAAATAATTAATTTATACATAGGGTTTTAAATTTTTTATATTTATGATGCGTAAATGATGTTTTTGTGATTTAAAGATTGCTTTAATTTTATAGTTTTTATTATAAGTATTTTAAAAAAATTAAGTGTAGTGATACATCATCTATATTATGATATTTAGATATTAAAACTGTTTTATCTAACAAATTAAGCGGGTGTGTATTATATTAGATAAAAAAAAAACAAAAATAATAAAATAATTAAATGGTTGGTCTTGGGCCATCCGTTATGTTTACGCATTTATTTATACTCAAATTTTATTGAAAATGAAGAAAACATAATAACTAGACTGATATTTACAGTAATTAAACAAGTTTGCAATATTTTATTTTCAATCTCATTTTTTTTCCTGTTTAAGCACAGTTTGATTCGAATTCTAAAGTTCGTTTTACACTTTATTCATAACTTCATAGTTGATTTTAGCGATCAAACCGTGTTAACGCAAATATTATAGATTTCAAATAGTTGACGTCATAAGTTTGCATTTCACTAAAATGAACTATCAATTTGAATTTCTAAACTTAAAGAAATTTGCAACGTTATAAATAAAATGTTTCGAAAATCATTGGCATTTTCGTCTCCTTTATTTTGAACAAACCAAAACTTATACTTAAATGTGAAACTTGAAATATTTTCCTCATTATGAGAACTGTTTTATATATATATATATATATATATATATATATATATATGCATGCATGCATGCTTTTGTGACGTCATCGTTGCAATTCATAAACCGTTTTCAACCCATTGCATCACAAAAAATAGCTCTTCAGACAGTAATCAAGATATTTTCCCGTTTTATCCTTTTAATATTATGCCTATCTGCAAATGAATTGAATTTTGTATTGAAAATAGAGCATGTTCTATTTTCATAAAGTTAGTTATTCTCAACACGAATTTGCTCTTATTTTGGCACAAGTATGAGCTAAGTGTAAAACCAACAAACTGTGCAATATATATATAAAAGTCTTGAAATAATTATAGTTTATTATCAAAACAGTGCCTGATTTAATTTATTTCATTTAATAGCATAAAACAAAACTGTTGGCAATGGACAAATTCGTTCCTGAACCATAGTTTAAATAATGAAACATTTTCAGATAAATAATTTATATTTTTGGAGGTTATTATTTTTATAAAATGTCTGTGATGCCACAGTGAATGTTACCTGATATACATCTGTATTATTAACAGCGGTAATATTTAGCTACATGCTTTTTAATTTTTAACCTAATTGTTACTTTACTGGCTTGTATCGAAGACGATTTAATTTAAAACATCGCATTATTAAAGCTGCTTTTAAATTAAACCAACTTTAATGTCCATTGGACAATTGGCGACCTCTACCTAATATTAAATGTTATTTTAAAATTACTTTAATTAAAAACACCTATTCATTTTTCTATGAATACAATTAATATTTAATCAATAAGAATTGATAAATATATTAATTTAAAATAAGCTATATGTTACTTTGATAACAAAGTATTACATGATACTACAAATGATTATTTAAAATGTCGATAACCAATACAATAGTAGATTCAAAAACAAATTATATAACATTTCTAATTTGTGATTTGAATGATTATTTTTATGATACAGTCTGTTCATCTACAATATCCATGAGTCGAGCTTTAATTATGATGAAAATAGTATATATTGCACTAAAATCTTTATTATAAATATCACTCATTTAATTTAAAATGTCAATAATTGATGTTTTTCGCAAATTGATAATTATTATGGAGATTTTTGTATAAATTTAGACAAAACCATTTTTTATCAAGTACAGAGAACATTTTAAACTGATATTTTGTAATATTTGTTTAAGTCAATTGTTATAGACTGCTTTAGATGACATTTTGTTAAAAATAATCTCGAAAGCAATACTCATGATCATTGTTATGGATGCTATGAATATGAAATTGTGAAGTGGATGAAAATTTTCTAAATTAGAAGACGATTATAAAACAAAATGAATTAAATGTTCATCCTATTCATTTACTCCTAGATTTATTAAATTGTCTCACAATCAATCTTGGCTATTCATAGCCAAAGTGAGAACTACTTTCGTACTTTAAAAAAAATTATATTTTAAAGTATAGGTAAAAGGTCCAGTGTAGTTTTTTTTTCTTTTAAAATTTGTTGAAATATATTCTGCATGTAGCTAGGTACTATTTATAATTCAGGAGCGGATTCAATCAGCCCGGCACTGTGTTGATACTGCTTTCAACTTGAATTACAACAAATTTAAAAACGGGCACAAATTAGATTTTTTCAGCTGTGCATTTTAAAACAGATTAACAACCCAGTTATTCCAAATATTTATTTCTATATTTATATTAATATAATTTTATTTAAAAGTGTTTGTAATTTTTTCTAAACAAATATATTTTTTAAATGATTAAATATTGGAATGTGGAAATAAATGGGTTATTAACGTTTTTTTAAAAAATTTATTAATTCTCTGTAATATTTTCACGAATAATCAGTAAGATGAAAATAATTTTTATATATTTTTGTACACTTCTCATGTAGGGAGTGTGACTTTGCAATAGATGTATCGATTTTTAGATGTGTTCGAATTAATTCAAAGTATATTTGTAAAGTCTGATTAGTACAAATATCAATAATTATTGTTTTAACTCTTTCAGTTTGACATATTGTAATTTCTCAAAAAACAATAATATACGTATATATCTACAGTTTAATTTTAAATACACAATTAATTGTTATATTGAGCTTTTTTAATGTTTAATATTTCACCTAATTATTTTTCAGCACTCATGACAAATTATTGCTCATACATATTGATCCAGAATTCTTTAGATACTATCTATACTATTTTTCAAACTTTTTGACAGTATGGAGCCTTATGGGGAACTGTGATGTCAAATTTACCCCCATAAGAAGCAATATGAAGGACGAAGACTGAGGCAATTTTTCTATCTTCATTTAGATTGTAGGATATATATATATATATATATATATATATATATATATATATATATATATATATATATATATGTATATATATATATATATATATATATATATATATATATTTATATATATATATATATATATATATATATATATATATATATATATATATATTTATATTTATATACTGTAATATTTTTGTGGTACGATACGTACTATAATGTACATATACCAACTTTAGTTATAAAGGAAAATAGTTGAATCATCAGAAAAACAATCATATAATAGAACAAGTTTATTTAAATTATATAAATATTACACATATACAACACATTTTAACGAATGTTTATATATTTCACTTTGGCAATCGTTTTAACTCATGTGTTAACCAAACGGCTGTTGAAAGCAATACTAGTGATCCACTTTGGTGACTGGCTGCTAATGGTATTGGGACGTAATGCAACAAGGTAGTTATTCCCAGAAGAACCTGAAATTAAAAGCATTTGTAAATTTATTATCCATATGGTGAAAAAAAAAAAATTGCTCGAATTAAACAAAGCTGTCCACTTGTTATAGATCATGTATAATTCAATATATAAATTACCAGTTACTAATGTTACCATACCGGAAAGTTGCCAATTATCAGTAACTTACTAACGGTAACATTTCACTTCCCATTACTACAATAATTATATACGAAAAATTGTATATATTTTAATTTTCATGAAATACATTAAGATTACCTGCATCCAAGCCATAAAACCAAGAGCTGACGCCGCTTTGTAAGCTCGTGGAGGTAGTTGTCTTTTACGCGACAACAACCATAGTCCTGATATAAGAAATACAGTTGTGGTGCCCAAAACACGATGATCGAACTGTACTGTCGTTGGATTTTCTGTTATATTACGCAGTTTTGGACTAAATGCAAGTATATCACTCGGTATCCATCTATCGGCCATTTTCGGGAATGAATTGTAAACTAATCCAGCATCTAAACCAGCTACGAAAGCTCCTAATAAGATAAACAAACATACATTGTCAATTTGCCGCAGCTTTCTTTTAGTTTGACTGTTAAATGTTGTAGTCTTTAATATTCAATAGGTTCCGTTATAATATAGTGTCATTTTATAATCTAAAAAGTATTATTTCGAACTATTATTCATTATTAGAATGACATTAAAATTGAAATGTGGCCTTGCAAGTTTAACTGCGTTCATGAAATAATTACGGCATCCATAGATTTTTTTTTGTTATTGTAAATATCAATGGTGGAAAGATAAACTCAAAAAACTGATTCATAAATAGAATAGAGCGACATATTATTAAATTAAGTTGTAAAAATGCGTTATACCTGATAGTGCAGTTAGGAATACCATGCCCTTGCATGTATGTGCGAACATTCGAAATTTTCGTGCAGCTTTTATTGCACTTGCACTGATATTCTGTACTGTTTGAGCTGGTAATAAATGATCGAATGCTGACCATAAGAACAAAGTGTAAAGTACAAATGCTGTGCTTAAATGGGCTGCTAATCTATACTGAGATACTCTGGGTACATCAGATTCACCGTGAAATCGATCTTCGAGACCCGATTTTACCATATACCAACCCAATAAACCCTAGGAACATATTCATATTATACATTTATTTATCAGTTAATTTTATTTATATTTTAAATAAATGTATTTATAAATAAAGAGTCGGTTAAGTTTAATTATCGATTACAATAAGTACATGGGCGCATGTGCACATGTGATGCATTTAAAACAATTGACTATTTCTGAAAAACAATTATTTTTTTCAATTTATATTTCTCATTTGAGCTATTGCGATCAATGTAGTTATTTTAAAATTTATATCAAGTTTCATAGATTAGTGAATAGTGGTATAATATATATTTTTGTTTAAAACTCACTTGAATTCCTATAAGTGTACCAAATACTAAAACTCTTGGCTTCATGCCTGGTTTAAGCATACCTCTAGCCCAGAAATATGTCGCAGGTATAAGAAATGCGGCTCCGATCGCACGACCCCACATTCTATGTGCGAATTCCATGTGCCAGATCCATTTGAATTCGGATAAGCTCATCTCGCGATTTTTACTAATATTTATTAATAAAAATAAATAAATTAGAATGTAACCGTATTCTTATACATAATTATACAAAGCAGACAAAATAGAAATAGCCACTTAAATACGTTACATTTGTGCTTACCTTTTTATCAAATTTTAAGATAGCTTTAATATTTGGTAGTTGTAAATGTAGCGTATTTAAGATATCATTTATTTTGATTCGGAAAATCTTATTCTCTGAATATCATAAGGTTATTATATACAATGGACTTGCTTATAATGGAAATTCGTCTATAATGGATGAATTCCGTGAGACTAATTTATGTATGTGTTTTATTTCATATATTTTTAGTTAAAAAGTACATATAATACGAACGTTTTCATGCATTTATTCCCTTATTTTTTTTTAAAATTCAGATTCTTATAAAATAGACCAACTCTCATGGTCTCTCAAAGTCAATTATAAGCAGATTTTACTGTATATTGAGTTTTAGGCAAGATACATAAAAATTTTGCAATGTCCTGCATTGAACTTTCTTATATGAGTAGGTAAGTAAGGAAACTAAAGTACAAATATAATAACTTCAAACAAAAACAAATTCAATTCTCCATAACAATACGATTTCGATATGTTTGATCAGCATCACTTGTTTCGAAACATACTTAAATAGATAAACAATCTCGAAATTTCAAAAATTCATAGCACTTGAACCGGAAGTTATTTCATAAAACTTTTCATACGAAAAGTGTAACATTGTATTGCTTCTCGTTTACTATACTTTTTTAAAACTTTTTGGCAATCAATGACAAGTCATTCATATCATCTTCGTTAGAAGAGTCATGATAAAAATTCCCAAATTATAGTGGCAATAACATACATTTTTAATAATCAAATATTTCTACATTAAATGGTTGAGAACTACTGAGTGCCAACGCTACATGGTATACAAACTCACGATATATATACATACTGTAATATTTTTGTGGTGTAATGTACCTGCTATAATATATGTATACCAACTTTAGTTATAAGTGAGAATAGTGACAACGCTAGGCAGTGTTCGCCCATAAGAAAAGCAATACCTATACCTATCACACTGCTAAAAAGTTTGAAAAATAGTTTAGATAAGTACATTTTCGAAATAACGCATGATTTTTCTTAAAACAAGTTAAAACTGAAAAATTAAACTATAACTTTTTAGCAAAAATCTTATATGTTTCATAAGTTTAGATTCATTCGTTTGTTAGTTAAAATGCATACGCATCTGTTTAAAATATCCAATTTGGATTAAAAGACTTTAAAGCGGATGTTTTCGTTAAAATTTCGATTTGTTTTCGTGATTACAATACTTATTACTACGTATAAGAAAAAAATGAAAATGAAAAAAAGATGAGTTATCTTGCCTAAAGCATAAATATGAAAATTAAAATATGCTCACATTTTAAATTCCGGAAACTGTTTATATTTTTCGAATTCGGATTCCCATTCGGATTGGCCTTTTGGCATTTTTTCACCTAGCAACTTCCATGTTACCATCGATAGTCCTGATTCTGTTAATCTGGTTACCCCACCTTGATAAAATTAGTTAAAATTCTTAAATGAAGAGTATAAAAACATAAGCCCAAACATGTGTAAATCTTTAAATACCAGTAAATATAATTTATTCAAATATACAACATACAGCCTATTTAGAGTTTAACGTACTGTTTTCTTAATTATTTCACCTAATACAATACAAATCGATATAAGAACTATACAATATGTTATTGCCATACCTAAAACAACTGCAACGAAAACCATACCACTGCATCCTAGTAACCAATAACCAACAGTCTTCTTAGATTTAGGTGTTACCTCGGATGCGAGACGAACCGCTATCGTACCAGTTCCTCGAAATCCATTTTTCAACTAATTACAAAAAACGAAATAATGCAAAACTACTAACTACCAAAATTAAATACCTTTTTTAATTCTTCAACTCTATACAGTTTTTAGGATGCTGTTTTTTATTACATAGGTAAAGATTGTATTTTTGTTTTTCTTAGTTCGATATACAATGTTATGTTAAAATATTTAATTTGAACTATGTTTTAATGAATATACATATTAAATATAAAAGTACAATAAAACGTCTTATTCTTCACAGTTTATTATAAATAAGACGTTTTATTGTACTTTTTATAATTCATATCTTCACGATGAAATTCCTCAACGATTTATACATATTAAAGTTATGAATAAAACTTTCATTTAAATTTAACATTTTAAGAAGTAATTTTTATTGGTATCTTTATTATATATATATATATATATATATATATATATATATATATATATATATATATATTCCGTACAAAGTAAATATATTTTAATCAGTATCAGTTCACCTGATTGACGATAACAGATGTGTAGTAATCGAAACGTCATGTAATAGTTTTTAGTTTGTTTTAGAATCAAGATAATGTAAGTTCAAATAAAGTATTATCAATTATGAATGATTCATTATCTCCTACATTTAAGGCGAACCATCAGGCTCGTTTAGAAAAACATCGTGCCTTGCAAATGAAAAAAAAAACCCATTCGATGTGTATTTGCATAAAAAAATGCCTGGTAATTTTTTTATTTATTTTGATCTTGTATTAACAGAGAAAAAAAATAAAAACTATGAAAAAGTGCCTATTTTGGGGGTTTTTATTTAAAAAAAAATCATTCTGTGTATTTGCATTAAAAATGCATGGTAATAATTTCATTTATTTTTAACTAGTATTATTGGAGATATAAAATATAAACCCCCCAAAATTGGCACTATTTCATAGTTTTTATTTTATATTTCTCCATTAATACAAGATCAAAATAAATGAAATTTTTACCAGGCATTTTTTATGCTAATACACATTGAATGATATTTTTTTCATTTGCAAGGCACGATGTTTTAGCGAGCTTGATGGTTCATCTTAATTATTTATTTAAAGCAATGCCTACTATAATTACTGAAATGAAAAGTTTGTTCAAAAATAAAATAATTTAAAATTCATATAGTTACGTTTAATAATTTTGTGGATTTCTGCCGCCTCCATAATACTGATTCACTATACGTTCGCAAACTTGTTCTAAACGATTGATTCGCCAATAAATTCGTCGATTTCGGTACAATAAACCTCGCACAACACTGCCTTGCCACACTTAACATGATGGACGTTTAGACCTGTAATAAAACAATTTCAAAATTAACTTTAGGAAAACAATATGCATGTGAAAGTATACAAGCAATCATGTATTTCTTTTGAACACTTTCCTTATGGGTTTTCCTGGAAATGAATCAGACAGCTATTTACTTGATAATCTCACGAAAGCATATATAACTGTGCATTTTAAGGGTCACAGGTGAAATTTGATGAGGACAAGTCTATTTATGTTTTTGTTTGTAGATATTTGTGTGTATTTATATTAATTTAGATTATTTTAACAATGATCGAAATATTATTAATAGGCTAAATGTTCTTTGAGGAAATCTAACGGTATAGGGTTATTTAAAAATAAATCATTCTTTGAATTACTAGGCTAATTTGAGCATAACTATTTATATTTTAATTTAAAATATACAATCTTATAAACAGATGCGTCTTAATAATAAAAAATCAATTTTAATTTTGAACTTATAAATACATCAATCAAAATCATTTTCATGACAATAATATTAGTTTAAGAAAAGTTACATGGCAATTATGGCGAAAAATATCATTTTTGAATACAAAAGTTATTTTTATAGGTTATAATTTACATATGCAATCATATTCATTATTTGTTTATTAGCGAGTTGTCATTATGAATTTTTTTACCGAAATAAAAATAAAAAAATAGTTATGTTGTCAATTGGCTATCTAATTCAAAGGAAAATAAAAATGTACGATGCTAAAGAAAAAGAGTCGAAGTATACTAGGAGCGGCCATTTTGTTAACGACACTAACGGCCTCAACGATAATTTCGTTTGCTAATAGGGTACCAATGAGATTTTTAGAAGACGGTAAGTTTATATGTATGTAAATTCCCAATAAACATTTAGTCACATGTAACATCTAAGCAATATAACAGACACGTTATATGCTTATGTTATGACTCCGTAATGTAACAGAGACGTTACAAGTTATCAAATGTTTATTGGTTAGTTCAAAATATGGTTCCTCTTTTAAATTTAATATACAAAATTATAATAATATGTAGATATAAATTGAATTTATACTTAATAAAAAATATTATGTAACACAATACGGAATTTCAATTATTTTTGAATGAAGGTCAAACATATTGAAATATGTAATATGTACGACAGAACGATAAACTCTACTCAAGATAACCAAAGTATTTTTTTTAATTTAACTTTTATCTTTCTTCTAAAGTTAAGTAATCAGTTTCCAGTTGTGGAAGTTTAGACATTTCTAGTTGAAAAACATAATAAATGCTCAGCTTCAATCAACATTAAAATGGCAAATAAACAAACAAAAGGTATAAACAAATCAATAAAAAAATTATTTGAAAATATGGATTACGAAAACGTAACAGAAAAATATGATTCAGCAGAGGTACTTAAATATACTTGAAGAATCTTTTTATATTTTATATATGATAATGTATGGTTATAGGCGTGGTTACAAAAGCGAAAATATAAAATCGATCAATATAGAAAAGTAATACCATTAGATGCACCAGGAGATATTAAAACAACCGTAGATATTAATCCTAAAGAAAAACTTGATCAGCTGATTAAATACTGCGAACAACAATCAAAAGTTTGGTTAGGTTTGGCTGCTGTTGAAAAAACAAAACTACTCAATCGGTATGCAAAGGTTCTATAAACCCTATTGCGTACAGGTCAAGGATAAATATGTGGGCTGTTTTTTGAAACTTTTGTTATTTTTATGCGGACCTGTTTAATTATTTCGTAGCTTAATGTAGAAATACTGAACGTAAAACTTATGAAATTCATAAATAACGCATTTCTTTTTGCTTATTTACTTTTTCATGATTTTTTTTGTTTTACTAAAAAGGCTACGTGTTTTGAGTAATATAATTTGGATTTGTAGATGAATTTTAAATTAAATTTTAGTTTCGCTGATGAGATAGAAAAGAATACCATATTGATATGTCAATTAGAAATGATAGTGAATAATAAACTTACAAAAGAGACGAAAGAAGTACATATTAAAATACTGACAAATTATATTAGATATTATGCAAGATGGGCTTGTATGATCGGAAAACAATATCCTGATTATGTACCATATGGTAAATACATATATACGAGGGTGGTCTGAAAAGTTTCCGACCTAACAAAGATACAAGACATTTTTTCAGAATTTTTTTTTTATTGTTCAACATAGCCTCCTTGTAACTCTACACACTTCTTTTCAGTTTCCGACCCAACAAAGATACAAGACATTTTTTCAGAATTTTTTTTTTTATTGTTCAACATAGTCTCCTTGTAACTCTACACACTTCTCCCAGCGATGTAACCCGTCCAAATAGTACTCGGCGTTTTTCTCTGCAAAATAATTGTTCACGAAGGTGATTGCCTCTTCATTTGACGAAAATCTCTGTCCTCCGAGCGCAATTTTTAGATGAGGGAACAAAAAGAAGTCGCTTGGGGCTAGATCTGGTGAGTAAGGCGGATGGTCAAGCAGTTCAAATCGTAATTCGTGGATTTTCGCCATGGCAACCGCTGAGGTGTGAGACACGTTTTTGGTCTAACGTGAGCAAACGCGGCACCCAACGCGCGGACAGCTTTCTCATGTCTAAATGTTGATTTAATATGTGACAAACACGTTCTTTTGACATGTTCATAACCTCTGCTATCTCTCTCACTTTAATTCGGCGGTCGTCTAGCACCATTTCGTGAACTTTGACGATGTTTTCGTCGGTTGTTGCAGTTTTTGGACGTCCCGAACGTTCATCGTCTCCCAAGCGCTTACGGCCACGTTTAATTCAGCTGCCCAAAATTTCACTGTGGTAAATGATGGTGCAGAGTCCCCATACACAGAATCCAACTCATCTTTGATTTGCGTAGGCGTATTGCCTTTCAAAAACAAATATTTGATGACAGCTCGATACTCGATTTTGTCCATTTTCATAAAAACACTCACATCAACTCACTCAAACGACTGTTACATAACAACTGCGCGTCCAAATGGCTGAAACTTTGGTGAGTAACTGTCAACAGATGAACAACGAAATTCCCTAGCTTTTATTTACGAGTGCTTCTATCTTCATATTGAGGTCGGAAACTTTCCAGACCACCCTCGTATATATATATATATATATATATATATATATATATATATATATATATATATATATATATATATATAAATAATCATAATTTTTGTAGGATTGTGCAGTTGTTATTTCGGTAGTGGATCAACTATTGGTGATCTGGGGTTAGTGCTCGCTCCTGCATTGGCCGCTGGGAATGCTATTTTATTAGGCACAAATCCAGAAATATTTCATATTGCATCTCTACTTATTGAATTATGCGAAAATATTGGGTACGAATTAAATTGAAATATTTATTTTATTTATACCACAAATTACGAGTCTAATGGTATGTTTCTTTAATTAAACTTTACTGTTAAGTGGTAAGGAAACAAAGTACTAAGAAACCGTGAATGAAGTGTGAGCTTCACAGACTTGCCAACGTAGGCGGTAGGCGTGTATAATACTAATATATATATATATATATATATATATATATATATATATATATATATATATTATTATATATATATATTTATATATATATATATAGATATATATATATATATATATATATATATATATATATATATATATATATATATATATATATATATATATATATATATATATATATATAAGATTATGATTTTAAAAACTAAAAAATAATATTTTAACTAAATAAGAAAATAATGTGTTCAAAACTATATGTACTAACAATAATAAGGCGGAAAAGAAAAGAAAAATTTAATTCTTTTAATACTCGAATGCATTTTGCCTGCAATTTAAGAAAAAATTACTGGCATTTAGACTCCCGGATGAAGTGTTTATTTTATTCCATAAAACACAAAATATTGGATGAATAAATAATATCAGTAAATTCCAATGGTATAAATTACCTATCCTAATTGATCGCTTTACCCACTAATTATTCCAACAATACTTATTTACTTTATATATATATATATATATATATATATATATATATATATATATATATATAAAAATGACAACTCCTTAAAGTTCTTTTTCTCTAAGGCCTTACTAAGATACATATATTAGTTTAACAATTAGAAGTCATAGATGTTTAAACGAAATACGTAAATATAATTATTCTGCTTTCTTTTAATAGTTTTCCGAAAGGGATAATTACGATAGCAGAAACTTCAATTTTGGATAATCCACAAGTCAGAAAAATAACATACTTCGGGAATTTATCTGAGAAACGTTACATTGATATATTCTACAGCAGTAAACACTTTACTTTGGGTAATATTACAAATACTTTTAAAAAATGTTAATCTATTAATTTAATATGTTATTTATTTTTAAGCATACATTTCACCAAAAACTACAGTCGTATTTGATACTGCTGATATAGATTCTGCTTGTGATTCTGTAGTCCATTCTGCATTAACATGGACTTCTCAAGGGGTAATTTTAAATTTATCTAAATAAAATACGAATATATAAATCTAAATTTCCCCCTCCCCCCATAAATTGGGCACGCTAATAAACACATTTTAACTATATATTTTTATACGAATATTTATTGTACTTTTAACTAAATAATATGAATGTGCTCATTTTCACCAATATGCTTTAAAATACTTTTCATTGTCAAGAAAAAATAACTGTTTCTTTTTTACTTTCTTTTACGAAGTATTGAAATCACGAAAAAAAAAAACTCGAAATTTTAACGGAAATACACCTTTTGACCTTCCCTGAATCGAGCCTGACTATTTTTGGAATGACGTCTGTGTGTGTGTGTGTGTGTGTCTGTGTGTATGCGCTCTACAGCCTACACCGTTGAAGATAAAAATATGAAACTTTAAACTTAAGATTTGTATATGCCTGGGGCGAAAACCTCATATTTTTGAAAAGCATATTCAAACCGGAAGTGCATGTTTACTTAAGACTTTTTTTGCACTTTCTGCAATATCTCCGAAACGGCTATACTTGCAGTAAAAATAGTTAAAATAACATTGAAAGATATTAGTATTCTGCACAACTTTTGTTTGAAACATTTCTTCAAAAAGTACCAGTTACAAGATCTTATCTTATTGATATTGCCATAGTTACGTAGGTATGGGAAATTATATATAATAAATCGCATCTACTATGCATGTCAATTGTTTTAAATATTCAAATATTTTGACATTTAACATTTATTGTCAGTGTCACAAAAACAAAAAACGTTACAAAGGTCAGTAAATAATTTAAAATAGTATGTGAAAATATTTTGTAAGATTTAAAGTTCATTTGAAAACTAAAAAATGTCCAGCCATAATAATTTTTAATAATGTGTAATGATTAATTATATTTTCTGTATATTACTATAGAATCGAACATTTTAAATCTAAAATACATATGTTTTTTTAGAAATCTGACAATAATCTAACTTAACAATTTTACTGGACATAATGAATGAAAATATTTTCTTTTAAATTTAAACATTTTATATTTTAATATATATACTATCAAATCAAAATATACTGACTACGTAAAAGAAAGTTTAGGGCCAACACATGGCCGATGTTTCTTTTATAAATATATCATAAGTTTCAAATTGTTTATATCATGACTAAATATTTCATTGTAAACTATTAATCTATAAAATATATTAATTTTGTGCTACATGATTAGGCTAATATTTCTTTCGAAGATAATTAAATTTAAAAATATATCAAATATTCCGATTTCAGTTTAATGTGATATTAATATAATGATAACTCATTTCTGGTCATTACCAAAGTTACTAATCACTACAATTAATTAATTAATTAAAGAAAAGCGAATCTAGAATTATTATCCACTAGTTCTTTATATATGTAAAACATCCTTCTTTATTCTCTCCTTATTTACGTCAATAATTATAAATGATTTTACTGAAGTTACATTTTCTTTTTCACAAGCAGCGTTCATGTACATACATACATTAATAATCATTTTAAAATTATTTTTAGAGTCTTCTTTATGTGCAAGAAACAATTTTCAGTGAGTTTATACGAAAATTTAAAACAAACATTGAAAAATTAAATGTTGGTTATGATGCCACGCAAAAAATGCTAGATATTGTGCTAAATGAAAAACAAGAGCTACCCGCAGATGTAGAAATAATAAATAAACTTCCGATAAGAATTGGTAATAAAAGTTTTGGAAACAATGTGATAAATAAGGACAATAACGATGTATTGTCGATTGTGCCATTTAGGACTGCGAACGAAGCTGTTACTTTAATAAATAATACCAGTTGTCCAACGAATGTTTCACTTTGGACGGAAAATTTAAGTCTGGCGAATGAAGTAACTTCAAAATTAAAGGTATATTTGAATTACTTGAATAAACTTTTAAAAACGTTTAGATCTAAGCTTGCTGCCACTAAAAAATAGCATTCTTTTATTATTATTTTGTAATTTCATGAATCGTTCGAACACACCTTTTATTGTAATTGTTATTCTAGAATTTAAATAATAAACGAAAAAAATACTCTCTTAATTTCGTATTAGACAATTTTCACTGAACATTTCTAGATTAGCGATGCATACAACATTATTTAAACATTTTCTTTTAGACTGGAGTCATTTTGATTAACACTGATTACCAGCTAAATGCAAATGCACCCTTTTCTTTATATAAAGATAGCGGTTGTGGATATTTTGGTGGAAAAGAAGGTAAGTTGAAAATATTTAATATAATAGATTATACGTCAACAAAACTATAAGTCAATTCATACGTTGCTTCTTAAGAAAATTTAGACTGCATTATTTTTAGGTTTAGAAGAATATTTACGTTACAACAAAAATTATGTGTATTCTATGCCGGATCAAAATTGTAATTATCAACAGTCTAATATGTAAGTAAATGTTAGAAATTAAATTATTAAATTCACAAAACAGTCTGTATTTATAGATCCGATATACGTAATGCCGTTGAAGTTGCCAAAAAGGCTTATGAAAGTTGGAATAAATTGCAACCCAAAGTACGAGGTCAACTTTTATGGAAACTATCCGAAAATAGGTACTTAATTTAAACGAATAACATATTTTTATAAGCATATAAAAACTATCATTTTTGAGTAAATTTAATATGCTTATCATGAATAACTTTTACTTTCTTATACGAAGGAATAAGTAGCTCCAACATACATACAATTTTTAAAAAAGGTATTTAAATCAAAATTGTATGTTTACTAAGATATCCCTGCACTTAAGCGTAAATTAATAGATTCAAAATGAAAGAAACAATTTTCGTTTGAAAAACAACGAAATATTGAATAAGTTTCAAAGAATATCTAGTCTATTAGTTTTACCATTGAAATATGGTGTATTTATTCTATATTTATTGTGGTTTTATTAAGTGTCGAGAGACAACTTCGAACAGAACCTTAAAACTAATAACGAAATAGGTAAAAGATGAACATGAAAATCGTCTTTTTCGGCCAATATATTGGCCATCTTCAGGGTAACCGGGGTGAATCTGAAAGCTATAGTCCAAATACGCAGGCAACAACCTTACGCCATTTTGTAAACAAAATCTATCAACATGAAATTCCCTGCTAGTTTAAAAAACTATTGAAAATAAAATAAAAAGTACTTATCAAAAATTATTTAAACTAAAACAAACTGTCGTAGAAAATCAATTTAATTTCAAAAATTATTATTTTGTCCAGTTTCACGACCTAATATACAAGATTAACATTTTTTTAAACTTATAAGTTGGTAATTTTTACATATTTGCTACGTTTACATATACTTTTGTACCGTTGTTTATTTTACCTTTATTATTTAGTTGTGGTTAAATTATTCTGCTATTCAAAAACAAACCCACAAATGAATTGTAAACTTAGTTTATTGTCAAGTTTCTAAAAAAATATATTTTATATTTAAAATGTTCGATTTTAGAGTAGTGTAAACGTACAATTTCAATCTAGTCAATGTGACGTAAAGTTGTTGCTTCTGTACCCGGCCTATCTACATTTTAATGAAAATTGAAATCTTATTATTTTATAATTAAAATAACAATTACAAAATTCAAAAAAAAAAAATCATAACTAACATAAACTGCTCTTTACTCTCTGAAGTATTTCAACAAACTTAAAAACATACGTATATAGCTTCACACCTATTCCCAACAAATGGGGTGGCAGAAACCTCATTATTTATTCATTAATTATGGATAATTAAAATTAAAATAAAATCACTCGGTGATGTTTTACAAGATTTATTCTTGACTAGTTTCGGCTGTTATGCCATCATCAGATATGACAACAGCCGAAACTAGTCGTCAAGAATTTTGTAAAACATCACCGAGTGATTTTATTTTCATTTTAATTATCCTTAATTATTAAAATGTTTTACCGAGTGCCAACAGCGTCGTCAATCGAAATTATTTATTTATTAGTTTATTACATGTTTATTTTATTTATTTATTACGTATTTACTTAATATTTTAGTTTTATAACAGAAAAAAATGTGGTTTTACAATTTTCGGATACAATCAAATATTCTCTACCGAATTTTTATTCAATTTGCGTTTGTTGACTCTTCTAATTCCCATTCATATTATTTCCGCATTTTCATAATCTAAATTTATTTTGAATTATATTTATTTTTAATATAGTGTTCAAGATAAAAATGAAAAATGGATAGAATATTTACAAGAATGGTCAACCCTATGCGATTCTACTGAATCCGTGGTTCAACAAGGCTCACCAGCTTTACGAATTATAAAGGAATCAATTGGTATTTTAGTTATGGAAATGATAGACTTCAATGAACAATCTTTGAAATTAATTGCTGCTGCTTTGGCTTATGGAAATACAATTATTATTGTTTTGATGGATAATTCTTATATTCCACCTACATTTTTTAATGATATACGTAAAAGTCTATCTTCAATTAATATTCCAATTGGTGTATTAAATGTGCTTTATACTTTAGATGCCCCCCTTATTAATGATTTAGTTAATTTTCAAGATATACAAATTTGTTTTACATCAGATAATTGTAATTGTAAGTTTAAATTTGCTCATAAAATACGATCGTACAGTCATTTAAATATGAATTCTACTCGAGACATTTTAAAATGTGTTACAAAAAATAAATGCGTTTGGACCAGTGTTGGTGAATCATTTTTGTAAGAAAAATATTGGATTTCAATAAATTGAAATAAAATTTAGTAATTTGTATTTATTTTTATATAAGCCTCATCTGCATAAAACATTTCTTAGTAAAATTTGTCTATTAAAAATTATAGTATACTCGGTACTACGTACTATCCACTCTTAATAATAATATTAAAATTAGACTGAAAGAAAAATTTGTTCTTTATAAAATAATTTCTAAGTGTGCGGCCCGGTATTTCCATCTTCAGATAAATTCCAGATAATTATCTAACTGTTAAGCATAGGATATTTACATGTAAACAATTGAACTAACGACTAGATAGCTTATCTACGGCTTTATTCGGAGATGGAAATACCGGCCCTGCGTCAGGTAAACATGTTTTGGAATAAATATGCATAGAAAAAACCAAAATCAATATAAAAGAATATAGAATTATTTTTATATAAGTATGTTTAAAAAAGTTGATTTTATCTTTTGGGGAAGATAATCTGGTCGATTTCTAAACGATTTGGGTTTCCATGGTTTGATATTTCCATTGTTTTATATATCAATGTCAAATGAACCTCCAAAGAATCACTTTAACCGAAAATAATTTCATATTCTTTTTACTTTTACTTATATGAAGTAATAAGTATTGTCGCCATAAAAAAACATCGGCCATGTATTGGGCCTAAACTTTCTTTTACGTAGTCAGTATATTTAGATTTGATAGAATATAAATAAAAATATAAAAAATTTAAATTTCAAGAAAATATTTCATTCATTGTCCAGTAAAAGTGTAAAGTTAGTTTATTGTCAGATTTCCAAAGTAAACATATGTATTTCAGATTTTAAATGTTGGATTTTATAGTAGTATAAAGAAAATATTATTATTCATTACATATTATTAAAAAATTATTATGGCCGGGCATTTTTTAGTTTTCAAATTAACTTTAAACCAGAGAAAATATTTATATATAATATTTTAAATTATTTACTAACTTTTGTAACGGTTTTTCATTAAACTTATTTGTGACACTGACAATAAATGTTAAATGTTAAAATATTGGAATATTTAAAACAATTGACATGCATAGTAGATACGATTTATTATATATGATTTCCCATACCTACGTAACTATGGCAATATCAATAAGATAAGATCTTGTAACTGGTACTTTTTGAAGAAATGTTTCAAACAAAAGTTGTGCAGAATACTAATATCTTTCAATGTTATTCTAACTATTTTTATTGCAAGTATAGCCGTTTCAGAGATATTGCAGAAATTGCAAAAAAAGTCTTAAGTAAACATGCACTTCCGGGTTGAATATGCTTTTCAAAAATAGGAGGTTTTCGCCCCAGGCATATACAAATCTTAAGTTTAAAGTTTCATAATTTTATCTTCAACGGTGTAGGCTGTAGAGACACAGGCACACACACAGACACACACACACACAGGCGTCATTCCAAATAGCACACACAAATGCGCGCGCGTACATAGACGGACATTATTCCAAAAACAGACTCGATTCAGGAAATGTCAAAAGGTGTATTTCCGTTAAAATTTCGAGAATTTTTTTTTCGTGATTACAATACTTACTTATTACTTCGTAAAAGAAAGTGAAAACTCTAACGGATATTTGACCTTCCCTGAATCGAGCCTGACTATTTTTGGAATGACGTGTGTGTGTGTGTGAGCGCTCTATAGCCTAAGCCGATAAGGTAAAATTATGAAACTTTGAACTTAAGTTTTGTATATGCCTGGAAAGAAAACTTCAAATCGGCAGTGCATGTTTACTCTAGTAATTTTTTGCGTTTTCTGTAATATCTTCGAAACAGCTGCACTTACAGTAAAGATAATTAAAATGAATGACATTAATATTTCGCCCAACTGTCATTGGTAAATTTTCTTCAAAAGTTGTACCAGTCACAAGAAAATTTCTATTGAAATTCTTAAATTTCTTACTTATGTTGCCATAGTTACGTAGGCATGGAAAATTATACTTAATAAATCATATCAACTATGCCTGAGAATTGTTTAATAGGAAAATAAAATAGACTCAAATAATTTGACATTTAACATCTGTCACAAATAGATTTAATGAAAAGGCGTTTCAAAGGTTAGTAAAATATTATATATAAATATATTATTAGGTTTTAAGTTCATTTGAAAACTAAAAAACGTCCGGCCATAATAATTTCTAATACAGTCTTATCTAAACAAAATATACCTACTACGTATAAGAAAGTCCAGTGCAAGGCACTGCAGATGTTTTTTTTTCTATAGTAATTTTAACAATTTAAAATCATATTACAAATTTATTTATTCCATATATTCCTGAACCCATACCTTAAAAGAATAAAAAGAGGGCTATATTTGTTTACCAAATTATAAAGTGTTAAAATACCAATAAATCAGTAATTATTAATGGGCCTCGTTTATTTTTAATAGCAACTAAAACCTGAATATCAAACTTTAAACTGATACTAGTCAATATGTGAATAAACAATTTTAGAGATCTTATTTTGTATTTACATATAAATACATTTTGCCATAAAATTTAAAAAACGCTAGAACATTGTAATTGTATTTCGCGCCCGCCGTGACACCATAAAATGCAACAACAAAAATGTGAAATTAAGCAAGTTATTATTACCTAAACTATCATTTGTTTATTTAAAAAATGAAATACAGTGAGAAAAGTTAAATAAATCCATGGGAAAACACATGAAAAATAACAACAATAAAAATTGCGCGCATATTTTCCTCCGGTGTGAACTAGCAAATTGTCATTTTGAAATCAAATAGGCGGGCAATCGTTTTTTTTTATTGGTTATATTTTCAAGCAACAACTGTTAAGTGAATTCCCAAACAAAGGTATTTATATTTTATTATTGTAACTTTTGCAGAGGTTTACTACTTGTACAACTAATATAGAATGGATTCGAGCTGTGGAAGTATTTTCGACGACATAGTCATCGATGAAAGTAGTTTGGATGAGTTAGAAAATGATGTTATGAATGAAATCATTGGAGATAATATACTTGTTGAATGTGATAGCGAAATTGCACTAGCCGAATCAGTTTTACATCAAACTACAAATGCATGCGTAGGAAATGATTCATTTTGTTTATCAGTCGATGAATCAAACAATTTGTTTCAACATCTTTTGACATCGCAATCGAAAGTTAAAATTTCACAAGTAGCAAAAGGTAATTGTGTCGAATCTCTAGGAGATAATATTCCCCATGGTTTTAATTATCTTATGAATACATTTAATGATCAAAATCATGATCAACTAAATGTTGATGAGCCCAACTACGAAAAATTTGAAAAGGCTATTGATGTCGGAAATATTAATAGCTGTGATAAAAATGATATTGTTCAATTCAACAATGTTAAAATATTACAACAAACAACTGATACAAAAATTGAAGCTACAGAACCGAAAATCTATGACGATATATTTAAAATCGAAAAAAACGATAATACTATAATTGCTAACAATACTTTTGAAGATATTAATGACATAACTCTGACTAATGATGAACCATTTGGTAGAGAAACAAAAAATCTGTTTTCACCTAACTCAACAATGGTGTTTGTAGATAAAGATAAGAATAGTTTGGATGTAAAAATAAAAAACAAACCACTCTTAGCTGTTAGTTTTTGTGCTACAATAAATAATAATAAATATTCACCTTTAAAACTATATTCTCCAAACACGAACATTGCGTATCCGAATGAGATTGATAACGGAGCAACGAAATATGATATATCTCCTTTTGACCTCAGCAAAACACTTACATTCAACAACAATAATTCGAATTATTGTAATGCAGAACCGAATAATCAAAATACTCATTTAGGAGTAAATACAACAATTGTAGCTGGTGATAAAGAGAATATGAATAAAAATCTTTCGAAACTCAACGTAGCGCTAACTTTTGAGAATGTCGATCACTTTAAAGATTCAAATAAACTAAATTTTATCAAACCATATGAAACAATTACTTCTGACAAAAATGATGATACACAAATGAAATCAACTATAAAATCGAACACAATTGTCTCTGGAAAGAATGAAATCAATTGTTGTGAATTTCCAAATGTTATAGAACTTCAAACAATTCCAATAGAATCACAAACAATTAAAACAGAAAATGCTACAGAAATAAAAAAACATTATTCTCCTATAATATTCAACAAAGCAATCACAAACGATGAAAAACTACTTAGTAGCCAAGAATCAAACAAAAGAGACATTTCTGAAGTTGATTGTTTGGAGCAACCAAATAAAAAACGCAAAGTATTACTTGGTCCTTCAACAATGACGATTGAATTAAAAAATCCACTGACTGAAACAGAAATTAAAGAGTCTGATGTATCACACTGTGAAATAAACTACACACGAGCGATTTTCGATGCGGACGAAACAGCGGATTATAACGATCCAAAATGGTCTATTTTAAAAGAACTGAAAACAACCGAAGATTATTTCAATTCTGTACGTACACAATGGCGTTCGCAAACCCTTCCAAATCCACACGAAGATCTAACAAAACGATACGTGTCTGTAGCTGCAAACAAACCGCCGCCAAAAAACTCAACCGAACAATATCACGCAATTTCCTGCACGCAATATTTGAGCCGAAGAATCTCTACTCTTAATGATAAATCGCAGAGTTTATACTCGAAATTAAATAAATTACGTAATTCTAATCGACGACGTTACGATCGACAAGAAATATCGAAATTAACGAATGAAATCGACAAATTGAAAGTGGAAATACGTGGTATTGAGAAAAATCGCGAGGAAATTAAACAGATTAATAAGTATTACACCGAAGCAAATTGGAATGCGAATTATTTAACGAATAACCAGATGAAAGAAGTCGAAGAACAAGATACACTTTTTGAGTTTCAAAAGATGTTTTACCAGTAATTGTACAAATTATTTGTGATAACGATAACTTGATACCTGATATTTACGAAATAAGAGTTTTCTTTTTTATTATTTAGTATTGTATTACTTTAAATATATTAACTAAACATTTAAAAACCGTACAAATATTTAACGTCGATTATAAATTACGCAAAATATTTTAACAAACGGTAGAAATAATTTACTTTAAATAAGATTTAATTTGTTAATTAACGTTTAATAACAAAGCGAAGAATTTATATTTTCTTGTTGAATTAAAAACAAAACATCAGGTTACCTTTGTAGTAAAACAATACAAATTCCAAAGATGTTTGGCACAGAAATGTAATACATAAACGCAAAGTACTATTACCAATCAATTAAATAAATATTCACAGTACAAATAATATTTAACGGCGATAATAAATCTGGTTAAATATAAAATGTATTGAATAATTTTGTTATTTACTTTGATGATTCAATTTTGAATTACCCAAATATAACTTTGAGAAAAATTTAATTTCCAGATATTGTTTATGAAACGATTATATTTAAAAGAAGTATTTACATATTTTTTTAATTTGTGTCTTCTAAAGTTTTTTTTATAAATAATAAACAAATTACATTTTGTAGAAATCGCATCGTGTCAAATAACTAAGATATATTATATAGAAACGAAACATGAGAAGATTAAAAATAAATAATAAGTTTATGTTTATATTATTTATTATACTTGTAAGATTGTTGAAATAAATAAAGTATATAATTATTGACAATCACTTATTTATTAAGATTATAAAGTATGATATACATCGTATAAATGCAGCAAAAAAAAATTAAGTACAAAACACGTTAAAAAAAGTATACATAATAATGAAATGTACAATTAATTTATATAACATATACAGAAAACAGTTAATTACTCTATCAAACAAGTGTGTACAAGCATTTCGCAGACTGCATAAGGATCACAATTGGCTGAAGGTCTACGATCCTCCAGGAAGCCTTTCTTGGCATCGGCAACGGGCCGTGGTATCCTCACGCTCACTTTTCGACTGGCAACGCCCCAACTGAATTTCTCAATAGACGAAGTCTCATAATTACCCGTCAATCGTCGCTTATTATCCACCCCCCCTTTCGGGTCATACCTCGCAATATGTTCCTTATGTTTCTTCTCCAATTTCTTGATAGCAGCTTCAATAGCAGTAATCCCGTTTTCTTTACGCATTGCGTTTGTAGAGAAGTTACAATGAGCTCCAGTACCATTCCAGCCTTCCATTGGTTTCGGATCGAAAGTGACTATAACACCGAATTCTTCAGCGATTCTATGCAATAGGAATCTAGACATCCAGAGGTCATCAGCACATTTGATACCGATCCCAGGGCCTACTTGGTACTCCCATTGCGATGGCATCACTTCAGCGTTGGTACCACCGATTTGAATTCCCGCGTATAAACAAGCGCGGTAATGCGCTTCGATGATTTCCCGGCCCACGACATTGGCGGCCCCGACACCGCAATAATACTGCCCCTGCCCCTGAGGGTAGCCAAATGATGGCCAACCTAAAGGTCTGTGGTCGACATCGAGAAACGTATATTCTTGTTCGATACCGAACCAGGGCTCTTGATCTTCCACGCAAGTCATCAGCTCTTGAC
The DNA here is from genome assembly GCA_018344505.1 of Nebria ingens riversi. NCBI lineage: Eukaryota > Metazoa > Arthropoda > Insecta > Coleoptera > Carabidae > Nebria > Nebria ingens. The sequence continues at coordinate 65,361 of JADQWA010000274.1, read as the reverse complement.
ATTTCGCACGGTGGTTTGTCTTTGTTGGTTTATGTTCACTATTATAAGTGTCACATAGAACTAAGATGTTATTTCCTAGACGAATAGGATCTTTGTACATGGTACGCGGACATAAATAGGTGTCGGAATTATCAGTTTCAGCTTGATAGGTGGAACTGCCGTCATACATCCAGACAGGTAGTTCTTGAACACATTTCGGTACGAAATCCAGTGTCCGAGTTTTGGAACGCATGTTTTCGCCAGTGCCATCAATCCATATGTATTTGGCTTGTGTTAAACACGGCGGAATCGGAAGATCCATATATTTTTGCAACAATGTTTTGTTTAGCAATGCATTTGGACTATATTTCAACGTTATGTTACATAGTGACGAGGTGACACTTAAACTTCGAAAAACAGTTTTTGTTGAAACACTATTGACTTGGATAAACCGTAAAATCGCGCGGTTAACTACGAACACCATTTTGATACGTTACACTTGAGATTCTTAAGCGAAATACTAAAATTTTCTTAAAATGAAACAAAAATAGATTATGTTTGGTGGTGTCAAATGTTTATTTTTAGGCATACGCGCTTTGATTCTACACACAACTATTTGCTTGTCTCACCGTGGACATTTCAATAATAACTAATGCAAGAAAAGCAGTGTAAACTTGTATATACTATACTGTCTTGCACTTGTATCGTATTACAACAAGTTTTTAATTACAATGATATTTGATTTAATGTTAAACAATGCTAATAGAAACACATACCTTAATCCAGTTTAATAACGATGCAGATATCAGTTTTATTATTATGTACACTTCTGATAACCAAAACAAACTACTAGACGGCATCACATTTGACAGATTGTATATATAACCATAAAAATTTGCGCAAACATTTGACGACGTAATCTTGATATTTGTAGCACTATATAAGAAGACAACTACTCACCTACATTTTGCAAAGGCAATTATTATACTTACCAACATTTCTTTTAACACACTCCAGCTCTAATTGATTCAAGACGAAATGTAATTTAATTTCAATAATAATCATTTCGAAAACATTTTTAACGCTGTGATAAATTTTTCTTCTTTTTTATATTACGTTTCCAAGTAAATATTTATACGTTAATTAATGTATACGTTTCAAAATTTTAAAATAAAAATCACTTTTATTTTTGTGCAATACATATATAAACACTAACTCATTTTGGTAAACAGAAATTAGAACTGCACTTGTTCGCGGTGAAACAACGGACGCCATCGAATTGGAATTAGATTTTAATAGAAAAACATTTTAATTGTATAACATACTTTTAATTAATTCAATATATACACTACATAATACAACAGAAAATTTAATTTTAATGGATGTTTAACATATTAAATAATGTGAAAAATTGTGACTGCATCTAAAAACAAAACAAACGTGAGTTGTTTTCTTGATCTTAAGATGGAATTGCCTCGCCCTGAAACAAATGAATAAAAAGAATTCGTATCGCTGGATTTAATAAAAATTATTTACCCATTCTCGGGCCATCAGTAAAATTGCATTTCTCGATAATTTAGGTCCAATCAGGGGATTCATTTGAGCCATATAGCAGCAAAGCCAACTAAAATAACAGTTTCAAATTATTATATATATTTATATAATTTAAAGTTTTTACAAAAAAACTTACAATAGGTAACATGTAGCCGCTGTTAACATAAGAATAACTTGAATAATTCTGAAAACAAACTTTTAAATTATTATTTGGGATTGAAAACATGAAATTCAAAACAAGGTTATTGATTTTACATACCCTCTATTTGGGCCTTTTGGCACAACGAAAGGTAAAACTATACCAACAACACCCCACAATAATGTGAATACAATAACTGGCACTACAGACGCTCCCATTTTGTGTTAATCTGTGTTTTTTTACTGGAAAATATTAATTTACTTTCTGATCAGCTGTCATATGATATGACATCCACCTACCACCTGACTTCAGTAGTCACATGATAGTTGACATTGCGCCGACGCCACACCTATGACGAATCACGCGCGGAAAAAGGAACGCGAATATAGCAACTTATATAAGTTTCTCTTTGTCGTGAATGCATGCCAAAATTCAAATTCACAGTGCTGCTTCTATATCAAGATTTACTACACAACTAATAAAATATAGTTTTCTCCTATAGTATATACATTTGAAAAACCTATAGTTCCATAATGAATATCTATTTAAGGATAATTCATTGTTAAAAACAAGAATTATATTCGATATATTTTATAGATTCCACAAATGTTTGATTTTCAATTCAATTAAAATATATTAAACCCTTTCAACATTTTACAGATTTTCGTTACAGATCTATAAATCTGCCCAGAATCGCTCCATTATTAAAATTTGATGTTTTAGGTTTTAGTTGCTATTAAAAATAAACGAGGCCCATTAATAATTTCTAATTTATTGGTATTTTAAACACTTTATAATTCGGTTAACAAATATAGCGTTCTTGTTATTCTTTTAAAGTATGGAATAAATAAATATGTAATGTGTGATTTAAATTGTTAAAATAACTATAGAAAAATACATCTGCAATGTATTGCACTAAACTTTCTTATACGTAGACAGCACTGAAAGATATAATAACTGGAACGGCTACTGTCGTGCTCGCTGTGAGCCGAGAGAGAAGTCACAGGAGGGTATACCTCTCTCTGTCGGTACAGTCCGCTTGGCAAGTAAAACAGTAGTTATAAATAGTATATATCATTGACTGTTTAGCTTATTAAATAGGTGATTTGTTAACGTAGGAATTCCACGCAGCAATGCTTCACCATTTTATTTTTCTCAATAACCATCAAAACCTAAGCTAAGCACATATATTTCATACTCTCTGCACTTATAACACTTTCTAACGATACTGTACATAACGTGGCTTCGTCACTAATGCGCATGCGCAGAAGTGTGTGAAAGAGAAACATATACTCTCCTATATTATGCTATCTCGGCCCGTTTACACTCATGGGTAGGCCGGCAGTGTTCTTTCCAGTTATTATATATTTCAATGGTAGACAGTATATTTTGTTAGATAGAGTGGTTATTAGAAAATTTTAAACATTTTAGACATATACTATATTAGAAATGATTATGGCCGGACGTAGAGGTAGATGATAATAATAACTTTATTGTAACCATTGAGTATAAACAAAATATACCTACTACTTATAAGTATGTCCAGTACAATAGTTGTAACTATAATTTCATTGCACTGGACATATACGTAGTAGGTATATTGTGTATTAGATTAGAAGATTCTATAGAATTTTAAAACCCTATCTATCTAGAAATAGGGTGAATTAATGTAAAGGGTTTTCTGCTACCCCATATAATAGGAATAGGGATGATGTTATGTATGTATGGATATAATAATTTAATCATAAGAAATTATGAAATATTTTAATATAAAACATAGTAAACATTTTTTAGTTCTAAAAAACAAACTTTTATTTATAAATGATTTGATATCGTACATAAAATTGTGTTTGTAGGTTGCAAAACCAAATATTGTCTAAATTTATTACACGTATGATTGAGCATAACGGTTTTTTAACCACAAATCATATTGATATTATAAACCACTAAATTACATTTTTTTAAAATATAGATCAATTTAGTGCGTATGTCTAATAAAAAAGTTATGGTTATTTTAATAACAAAAAAATCTAATCTATTTACTTTCTTATACGAAGTAATAAGTTAGTATTGTAATCATGAAGACAAAAATCGATCTCGAAATTTTAACGGAAATACTCCTTTTGACCTTCCCTGAATCGAGTCTGTTTTTGGAATAATGACTGTCTGTGCACGCGCGCGCATTTGTGTGTGTGTGTGTGTGTGACTGCTCTACAGCCAAAATTACTGTTGACAGTAAAATTATGAAACTTTAAATTTAAGATTTGTATATGACTTGGAAGAAAACCTTTTAGTTTTGAAAAGAATATTCAAACCGGAAGTGCATATTTAGTCTAGTAATATTTTGTGGTTTCTGCAATATCTATACGAAACGGCTGGACTTACAGTAAAAATAGTTACAATTAAAATAAAAGATATTAATATTTCGCACAAGTTTTATTGGAAAATTTCTTCATAAAGTGTACCAATTACAAGAAAATTACTATAGAAATTCTTGAATTTCTTATTTATGTTGCCATAGTTACATAGGCAAGGGAAATTATATTTAATAAATCATATCCACTATACCTGTCAATATATTAACAGGAAAATCAAATATATTCAAATAGTATGTGATTTAACATTTGGTACAGCGATTGTCAAAAATAAATTGAGTGAGACAGTGCTTCGAGCCTAGTAAAATATTGAAATAATATTCTGTTTAGTATTTATTTATTTGAAAACTAAAAACTTTGTGGCCATAATAATTGCTAATATAGCATAAAGAATAATTATATGTTTGAATTTTTTAAAGTTTGTATTCGAATATTCTTCCTTTCTAAACAAAATATACCTCTAGTCTAGTGCAGGACCTGCAAATTATATATATATATATATATATATATATATATATATATATATATATATATATATATATATATATATATATATATATATATATATATATATATATATATATATATATATATATATATATATATATATATATATATATATATATATATATATATATATATATATATATATATATTATATATATATATATATATATATATATATATATATATATATATATATATATATATATATATATATATATATATATATATATATATATATATATATATATATATATATATATATATATATATATATATATATAATATATATATATATATATATATATATATATATATATATATATATATATATATATATATATATATATATATATATATTATATATATATATATATATATATATATATATATATATATATATATATATATATATATATATATATATATATATATATATATATATATATATATATATATATATATATATATATATAATATATATATATATATATATATATATATATATATATATATATATATATATATATATATATATATATATATATATATATATATATATATATATATATATATATATATATATATATATGAATGGTTCCTATAATATTAGACTGTTGATTGCTAAAAACCGTAAATATATTTATTCCAGGACGCTCTTTGGTCAGATAGTTGCCGCGCTCTTTTCTGTTTGGTGGGGGTACAAGAAATATTCTCTTTTGGATATTACCAAGATGGAGAAAATTACGAAACTATAATTAGAAATAATTAATAAACGATAAGGTCAAAAAAGGAACAAATACAAAAATTACAAATTAAATTATAATCAAATTAAATCGGCGAGAAGAACAATACAAGTCCAAAAAACTCTTTCCAAGATCCAGGACAAATACTGTTTTTCTACTCATTCAATTCAAGGGACTGTTTGAAACATGGGTATAGGGCCCTTGTGTTGTACTGTTCTTATAGCGTTTTCCTCTTGATTATTAAATGCACACTGAGGGTGATTTTTTTGGTGCTGCTTTTTTGCTTTTGGCCATTTGATTATATGGAGTACCTGGGTCAAGGCCCCATATCTCCGTCATTTGAAGTATGATTGTTTAAAGGTTTAAGTGCAGATTGGCTGCTTCACTAGTCACTTGACAATCTTTCGTCATTCAACTCTATCCTTACAATCTTATATTGCTTTATACAAATTCTTCCTACATGCTCTTCTGTTCCGCTGGCTCACAACTTTTCTTTCGCGCAACTCATTCTCAATTATATTTATCCACTTATCCCGAGGACGACCCCGCATCCTCACACCATTCCTATCGCCTACGTAAATCTTCTTCGTCAATATTTCATTCGACATTCTTTCAACATGACCATACCATCTCATTTGGTTCTCACCTATACTACGTGTGACATTTTTCCAATATCGCACTGTTCATATACTCCAACGTATTTCGCTTCCTTATAATTATCGTATTTATAATTTATTGAAGATTAAGCATTTGTTGATAAACAATTTATTATATTCGTAGTTTAGTACTAAACCTACATATACCTATAGGTATATTTTAATATTTTTCGTCTTTTGATATATAGAACAAAAATGTTTTTCTTATATTTGCTACATTTAAAATTGATTCTAAAATCACAAATACTAGCAGTTGTTTTCTTTGGAATTCCCGTAAGTTCGGATGTAGCCCCATTGGATATAAATTGTAGTTTCACATGCTTAAGTCCCAGTCATACTTATATGATATGCGTAACAAATAAGGTTGGCTCTAAGAAGTAATTTCTAAAAAAAAAACCCTCCCTGGAATGTTACAAATATAAGATGACTTTTGGATACATACATACATACGGCGAATTAAAAAAACATTAAAATTAATGAAAATTTCTAATAACCCAGCGGGCCCGTTAGCAGAAATATACCTACATCATTTGTATATCATTTACTTTTTGTCGAAAATATTTTCTTATCTTGCTTTTAAATATACATATCTATTTGTTGTTTACGTTTCGAAAATGAGGCCAGTTTTTCACAACACCTAATGCATTATAATAGCCGCTACTAGACATTCAACATTTCCAAATAATTCACCGACCACAGAAAATCTATTTTAAACATTCTAACCAGTTACATTTCAACAGGTAACAGAGCAGAATGTATTTTTTTTCATAGTGTATACAATATTACATTTTCTTATATTCCCTGCCGTTCATTCACAAGTAAGACTGCATTATATGACGTATGAACGTGAACATCGATTTAAACTAAATTTGATATAAAATTACACATAAATTCCTAAAATTTCCCGTTCGTTAAGATTCCATGTTAGGAAAATATTTAATACCTATGTATATAAAATCATCTGCAGCGGCCCGCACTTCAAATCTTCAAATTTTAACGAAAGTACACATTTTGACCTTCCCGGAATCGAGTGTGACTATTTTTGGAATGACGTCTATCAATGCGTGTGCGCGCACGTGTATGAGAGAGAGAGAGAGAGAGAGAGAGAGCGTGTGTGTGTATGTGTGTGTGAATCAGTGTGAAAGTTCTACAGCCAAAACTGTTGAAGGTATAATTTTGAAACTTTAAACTTAAGATTTGTATATGCCTGGCAAGAAAACCTTCTATTTTTGAAAAGAATATTCAAACCAAATGTGCATGTTTACTCAGTCCTTTTTGCGGTTTCTGCAATATCTGCGAAACGACTGCACTTACAGTAAAAATAGTTACAATTTAAATGCCATAGTTACGTAGGTATGGGCAATTATATTTAATAAATCGTATCAACTATGCATGTTAACTGTTTAACAGGAAAACAACATAGTTCATTTGAAAATTTAAAAAATTCTAATAAAGTGTAATGAATAATTATATTTTCCTGAATGTTTAAAAAGTTGTATTTTATTATTCTTCCTATCTAAACAAAATATACCTACTATGTAACGCCTTCGCACATAAGTCTTGTTCCCCTATAGCCACCTAAAGTCTCGCAACCAGCATTGGATGATTTTAATGCAAGTTATGCAGCACGTACAGAATCAGTTAAATTACGTAGGTCGAATTCATATCAATCGCTTATTATGGTAGGGCTGGTCCAATTCTGGTTGCGAGGCTTTAGGTGGTCAAGACAAGATTTATGTGCGAAGGGTACAAGAAAGTTTTTCATGGTTACAATACTTATGTATTGCTTCGTATAAGAAAGTAAAAATTACCACAAATAACTTATTTAAATTTAACAATTGCAAAGAATATACAATTTTGTAAATGTATGCTATAACATGTCTATACATATGATAAAGAAAAGCACCATACATTTAATTGTTACAGTGGTACATCTTCTCTTTAACTAAAATCGATTTTATGAGAAACTAATGTAGAAACGATCATTCTTAAAGTAACTCACCATTTAGTTCAATTGGTGAAATTTTTTTAAATAACCCAATGGCCAATGCCTTGGCAATAAATTGTACCTTTAAATTTTATTCTTAAGATACTTAAGTCGAACAGTATCTACAAAAAAAATATATGGTATATACATATACACTCTGATTAAGTATCGGTATCATTAGTTTATCGATTTGGATATAGACCTATTTAAAATGCAATCATTTCTTTGTTCGCATTTTATGATGATCTTCGTGTTGCATACTAAGTATCGTCAATCTAGCGCATCGACATCGAAAACCTCAACCAATAACAGGACATAAAAAAATTAAAATTCGGCGACAGAAATGAAATTAGAACAAATACTGTTTACAAACGCACACAATACGCAACTTATGATTCAGTTTCAATCTAATCATCATACGATGAACACACACCCACCATCAAGTTCACTAATGTTCGTACAATACGCAATTTTCAGTACAGTTGTACTGTTGTTATTGGCAACAGTTGTCGATTGTTTGGCTGAAGATGATTTAAATCGCGATTCATATATTGACGCATATCACGATTCGCACGTTACCGAAATTAAATCAAATACAAACGACAGAGAATCGAAATATTCGTCGTATTATGATCAAGCTAGCGGCCCGGAGCAACATTACGGGCCACCCACAGGTGGTTATCCTGAACCACATTATCCGCCACCTTCACATTATGGGCCGCCACCAGCGTATGGACCATCAAATCAAGGTTCCAGGTATAAAATACAATAATGTAATGTATTTCTCTACAAGAATCATTTTACGTTAATATATTTGTCGATTCACGTTTAACATATTTTAAATTAACTCACCAGTGGCGTCACACATTCAAACTAAATTATTTCGTTTAAGAAATAAAACTCGAAAAAAGGTTTTTAATTTTTATATTTCATTCATGCTTAGTCTTGACTAATGTTTGAGCTTCACTAAATAATGAATAGGGAGCGTCCGTGGTCTAGTGGCTAATGCGTCTACCTCACAGTAAGTGAACTACGAGGTGAACTATGAAGTTTGTCTAGTTCGAATACCGCCTAAGTCGAATAGGAATTTTTCAGTTGTGGATTTACTTCGGTAAAATGGTACATCGGTAGGTTTTTCCTCATAATCCGGTACGTCTGTCTAGAAAACACACACACACATACATGCGACTAGATAATTTCAGAATGTCATACCATACAGACAAATTGTAGAGTCAAAGTTCTGTCAGGGTAACTTAATTAGATTCAAGTCATGGCAAATATCGGCCACGCATATAACACGCTGAAAAGGGAACATTCCCTATAGCAGCGCATGCAATAATAAAAATAAAAGTAATAATTATAGTATGATCATCTAGTTATATAATGATTATCTTGTGTAGTGTGTGCGTGTTACAAAGGAAACATAATTAGCACTAATCATTGCTGGGTTTATATAATTCTACAAATAATTATCGTAATTATTACTTACTGAAGACTAAGCATGTGTTATTTTATGTACGCCAAGCAATGAATAGCGAGTGTATAAATACGTCATTTTATATTGTTTACACGCCCCATATATTCATTATAGGCGCTAATCATTTTAGCATTAAATAATCATACTATAATAACCAAACATACAAAAACACTTGCGAGCTACAAAGAGGACAGCATTAATTAGTGCAATAAACAAATCTAAAATTGTATTTTATAATTTTGATTGCAATGCCAAATTGTCGTCGCGCATAATATAATTTACAAATGAACATTACTGAAATACATCTAGAACAGAGGGACTTTGTTTTATTACATGACATTTTTTCAACATTGTATATAGGTATATGTTATGTATTTTGCGTATAATTTTTGGCAAAGTTTACAAACGTGATTAAATAAATTACTTAATTATTTAAGATTTGTTTATAGCTACCAAGGATTAAAAATCTTACCTGGCTTGTATTCAACATTTTATAGTATTTGAAATCCTTTAAATCTGTTATTTATAAATAAACCAAATTTAGTATCACGTAATAATAAAAAAAATAAACGAGATTTCGTTTTCGCATAATGATGATTTTGCTATTCATTGAAAGCGAAAGGTTCAATTTATTTATAGTTAGTTATTGAGTTAGCTTTTTTTAATGGTAAAAAATGATTGTTTAAGTCGCGAGAACGTTAAAAGAAGCAAAAAATATAGAACTTTTTATTCGTTTCAGAATTTGTTTTAAATTAAAAGATTGAACTTTCCTATTAATTATTTAGTAATAAAGCAATCCACTCGATCTCTCTATTAATTTGAAAATTAGTAAAACAATTACAACTATTTTTTTTTATTCTATTAAAATATGTGTCTAAAAGTGTGGTTTAAGGATTATTTTACAACAAATCAGGTTTGAAATGAAAAGTAATGAATATTAAATTCTGCTTCATTTTAGCTTCCCAATGCCATTTTACGGAATGCCCCATGCGATGCTTGGTCTACTGGACAAATTCCATTTAAAACTAAATATTTTCACAGTACTCAAACTGATATTGAAACTGGTGATTTTCAAAAAAATCGTTAGTTTTATTGCGCTTATTTGTTTACTGTTGTTTATTCCTAAATTTAAAATGGACAAGGAAGAAGATACGGAAGCAGAAGACGGCCGTTCGTTTACAAATGCCAAAACACAAGGTAAAACACACATTAAAATAGAAATTGTTATTTTTAGAATGGCAATATTATAGTTTAGTAGACAATTTAAAGTGGCAATAATTTACTGATGAAACACAATATACTAGCCAATAAATATTGTTGTTTTTTAACCCATTTAAAACCAGAATTACGTTATTGTAACAATATATTTTTACTTTCTTATACGAATGTATATAAGGACGTATTGCAATTATGAACATGTTCGAACTCGAGATTTTAACGCAAATATACCTTACCTTCCTTGAGTCGAGTCTGACTATTTTCGGAATTCCATCTGTGTATGAGAACGCTCTACAGCCAAAACTGTCAATTCTATAGTCATAAAACTTTAAACTTAAGATTTATATTTTTGAAAAAATTATTCAACATCTTCAAACTGTTGCCTTACAGAAAATATAACACTTCTCAAAATGAAAAATATTAATATTATGCACGACTTTTGTTTGAAAAAATTATTCAAAAAGTGTTCCGATTACTACAAAATTGCTATTTAATTTTTTTTTTTTCTTGGTTACGTAGGTATGAGAAATTATACTTATGACATATAGTTTTAGTGTAGAAGTATTTAAAAGGTTAGTAAAATATTACCTACCTATATATAAATATTTTGTTAGGTTCTTAGTTCATTTGAAGACTAAAAAATTTTATATATTAATATTCTTTACTATTTAAACAAAATATACCTACTACGTATAAGAAAGTCCAGTACAAGACACAGCAGTTATTTTTTTAATGTGTTTAGATTCATTAGCATAAATATTTTTTATTTATGTATAAAATTAATTTCGTATCGCTGAAGCTTTATTTTCGTTAAAATTCCTTTTACCAAGTCTTGAGTTATCGGCGATCTGTTCTCAAAGATTTAAATATATAAACACATAGAGTCATTGGTATATATTTTGATATAGCATCGTTTATATATGTAGGTATATAAAAATACGCATTGTCCTATTGAGTGACCGGACAACTCCTGTCGAGCCGGTTTACACGAAATTTTGAATTTATGAGATGTAAATTGCGCGAGCCGATAATTTCTTTCGAACGTCATAATCTATGCACGATATTGAATAAGTCTGTATAGATTTACAATTGGCGGTGATCGTTTATATTACAATTTAATTATTGGGTGTAAACTGTAAACTACATTTTTATAGCAACTTTGCTATGTTAAATGATTCTTACTATAGCTCCTAGCTATTCGACAAACAAACAAAAGAAATGGACATGTTAACAAGCTTTATTTGAAGGTGCAAAAAATTGATGACAATAGATTTTTTTTTAAAACTAAGAATAATCGATATACTTACTATTATGCTAACCAAGCACCTGACCACAACGATTACAGTTAGTATGCGAAATGTGACATCAGTATATTACGAATAAAATACGGTTAGATAATAACCACAAGGATCCGATAAGTAACTGATCTGAATAAAAAACGGTTATTGACTTTTATATCTATAGTAGAGTAAACAGGAGTTGATATAGAAATAATAATATCAATGAAATTACGTCACTGAGTTCAATTATAGTTAAGACCGTTAAATATTTTTCAAGTCAATGGGGAAACGAGGCCTATGTGGTGTCTATGTTTTATTTTGCATTGATTAATTAGAAAAAATAATAAAAAACATAAATGGCTACTGTTAGCTGACAAATTTAAATGAATTTATGTATTGTTTGTTTGTAGTTAATGCACGTGTCAACACACTGACACAGTACGTGTTAGGTGCAATAGATAAATATTCTGCAAATAGTAATGTCACGTGTGAAGGTATTAATTGTGAAAAGGACAGGATATACCGTGACATAGATATAAAGTATTCTTATGACAGGTAAAATTTATGTTAAAAACAGATTAAATATGTCATAAATATTAACTTAATAGAAAAATATTAATTTATTAATTTTGTTACAGGTTGCTGCCAATGTATGTACAAGAAGAAAGTTAAAATAGATTGCCAGTTCTTATTTAATTTTAATTATTTATTGAAAAATTGTTAGTATTTTAGTATAAATAAAATGGGGATTTTTAAAAAAAATGTGTTGCACTATTATATTTTTGATTTACACAACCCACAATACAATACCCGAAAGTAGGACACCTGCGTTTTCAATAACAAACACCTCACTAGACCAAATTCTCAATAAAACTTCATTCTATAGGCCGTTTCATGTTGATTATGCAGAATGGAGGGTATAGGCAATGTTAATCTTATGGAGTTTTTTGTACAATGTTGCCACAGTTTCACTTACAACTAATTCAGATATTTCTATTATATCTCATGGTTGTACCACATTATGATTGCAGTACAGAACCTTTTCTCTCGGCTATGCGATCTTACCTTACCTTAGGGTTTATACCTGTGCGACAGATAGTTTATTAAAAAACTAATATTTAAATAAATCTATTATTATGTTATTTTATTTACAAATTCATAAGCAAATTTAAAAAATACTCGAAAACAAAATTTGAACGATAAAATTCGACTAACAGCGAAAATATTTAACATATTTAATGTGTTTCAAATGCATTCAAAATTTTATTTCCGCTAAATATATTCCGATTTTTATGATTCAAATTTGTTTTTCAAGTATTCTTGATTTTGTATCTAAATTTAAAATTGTTTAAAGATTCATTTGTTTAATTCATTATTTAATTTTAATAAATGACCGTGCCCTGAAGGTAAGAATCCTTGCGATAGTGCGGTCAACCTTCATACATTTTTAATGGTTTGCCTTTTTCACTCGCACTCTTAGAACTCCTATATCTATGTCTGTCTTTGTTTCCACTCACACATCAGATGGGGAAAATGTTTCAACACTGTTCCCCATAAGACTCCATGCTGCATAATCATCATGTAACGGCCTATAGATTTATTTGTAATGCATTTTTTTAAATACGCAATAAAATAAGTAAATATTTTATTTTGATTAAATGTATAGCCAATATTGAAAATCTACCATATTACAATCAGGGAATAGTATTAGAGCATAATTTGCTTGATCGCTAAATTTAAATAATTAAAACAGAAAATGTATACTCAAATACATATATGGCATATTTTCGTATATACGGCAAACTAAATATGAAAACAATACAAAGTGATTTATTACATTTTTATTTACAAGTATCATAAATTTATAGAAAGTGAAATACTTGTAGATACTATAATATATAAATTCTACCAAACATTCCTAATAACTTAAGTACTCATTTTTAATAAATATTAGCAATAAAAACAATTTCCTATAAATTGATATTTAATTATCATTGCTGTACCGTAACAATAGTGCTCGAAGCAAGAGTATCTCGATATTCCCTACTACCCGAGTAGTTTAAAGGTATTTACATGAACATCAAAAGGAATTGCAAATTGATTCAAATCATTTTTTACTTTCTTATACAAAGTAATAAGTATTGTAATCATGGGAAAAATAATTAACGGAAATATTCCTTTTGGCCTACCCTGAATGAAACTTAAGATTTGTACATGTCTCGAAAGAAACGTTTATGCAAAATAGATTGAGAGAGAAGTGTAAATGTTTAGTGATGTATTTAAAATATTGTAGTATTGAAGAATATATTCTGCAAGATTAATTAATTAAATACATTTTTAAAATTTTGTATTTCATTATATTGAGCTTGAGTCAAGCCTTTTCAATAAATTGAATTGTGCTTGAGAATTGTTTGTGGTCTTTTAAACCTTTTTAAACGAGCTTAAATACTTTGTCCAAGACATAAATATATTTTATAAGGCTTAAGTCACTTATCAAAAGCTTAAATCGTTTATAAATACTGCGTAAATTCGATATGTATCTATATTTCATACTAGATAGCGAATATTGTTGACGTTGGTTATTAAAAAATAATCAAAATCGAAAAAAATAAGTAAGTACTACTTATAAATTGTGATTTCCATATTTATTGTGATTTGTGATTTAATTAACATTGAAAATTAATTGGAACACATTTTTTCCCATGATTTGTGATTTAATTACTTCATTCGTGATTTTGCCTAGCTTTGTTTACATATTTATTATATATTATTTATAATTCACTATTATTACGGTTTTGCTTTTAACATACATATATACAAATTTAAGTGAAATCGACGAAAAATTGCAAAAAATGGTAACAAATAAATAACAAAAAATTACAAATTTATTTCATTTCGTTTCAATTTAGATAAAACCTTGTCTAATCTTTTAATAAATAGATCAACATCGTTACTTGTCATACCTATAGAAGATGCACAAGTTAAATATGGTGTAGGATAATTGTCACAATGGGATCCCCAACCTAGAAAAATTTATTTGAGTATTAAACATTAGATAGACTTGTTTATTTTTTATTTGACTTTAGATTTGCAGCAGTGTATACCAGTATGGCACTATTTTTCCATTTCGGACAATTAAGAAAAGGATCGATGAAATATTAGTTTGTATAAAAGTATGTATTTATGTTCTAACTAATCGATCAAATAAATACATTTCTTTTTATCCCAACGCATCATTCGTTATTATTGTACTTGAAATAAAACGCTTACCTTTAAAAACAATCCCACCGATAGTTTTCGTCTCTGTTGTCGTGACAACTCTCGCCCCAGAAACATGTTTCAGAAATAACATAGAGCCTAATTTAGTTAGTTGATCCTCAGGTAATTTAGTAAGCGTCATTCCTTAAAATAACATTATCCATTACTATTAGATAAATATTTAGATATTTTCTTAATTTCCCTGACCAGAATATTTTTAAATTAAACGAAAACTAAGATGTCATACAGCTCGATTTTATTTGCAAGTTAAACACTTTTACTTTGTGACTACTTCATAATTTTCAGCACATACTTTAAGGTAGGCCATTTGTTGGCTTCTTTTTGAAGTGCGTGTTATTTCGACAGTTTGCAACACTGGCGCACTTGACATTGATAGATATGTAGTGTCAAACCTCCGCTATAAAGAGGTTTGACAATACACATCTATCAATGTCAAGCACGTCAGTGTGGCAAACTGTCAAAATAACACGCACTTCAAAAAGTAGCCAACTGATGGCCCACCTTATATAACTGAACGACAATGAATATGTGAACGCCTCTGAATTTGATTTTAATGAGAACGTTGTTTTTACAATATTAATTTATACGGTTTGAGTAATAAATATGCGTTCTAGAAATCTCCCCGATTAAAAAAAATATTATACCTCAGGTTAATTCAATTTTAACAGGAAATGTGCTCATAGTAATCGTTTTATAAAGGAAAGAATATTTCTCATAAGCCTGTATGGACAACTTAGAATAGCTTACGTCGTGACCTTGTGCGAGTTCACCGGTGCGGAAAGGGAAATCGAGGCGGAGATAGTAAAAAGTATATCAAAACCATAAGCGTCGTAAATTAAATTGTTGTAGATATTAAAAAAAAAACATTCACATAGTGCGCGTCTATGCAAAGTAGATAAAAGTGGGGATAAATGCGGATAAATACAATCGCACGAATCTTTATACACACAACTTGTTTGCGC
This sequence comes from Nebria ingens riversi, assembly GCA_018344505.1. Lineage (NCBI taxonomy): Eukaryota > Metazoa > Arthropoda > Insecta > Coleoptera > Carabidae > Nebria > Nebria ingens. The sequence continues at coordinate 49,205 of JADQWA010000274.1, read as the reverse complement.
GGATGTAATAAACGATAATAGAGCGGTGTCAACATTTTACTCTAGCTTTTACTAATAATAAGCACACTATTAATATGCGCTTTGTTGAGATATGAAGCGGTAGTTGCATTCCTTAGACCGGGTTAACTCTCGTGGCTATTTATATTCTTGTCTTTTTGTATCAGAATGCCGCTCACTCTTTCCTCAGCGCATTTCGCGGTTCAAGCTATTCCGAGTAGCCTATACATTGCATGCAAAGAACCTTAAACTAGTACCTGTTCCGTATATCGGCTCTTGCAGCAGAGGCGTTCATCATATGTACGTTCAGTTTTTGATTTGGCCAATTCTACACATTAGTATATTATTTTTTACCAAAGCAAAATCGGCTCATATCCATTGAATTTATTTAAATATTCTTACCAATTGATACTGGATTTCCAGGAATACATAATACTTTTTCTTGATGTGTTACAGCCAAGCTACTTAATCTTTTACATAGGTAAACATACATTTCTTTTCGTTTTTCTATAAGAGATTTATATCCATTTTTTCCAATGTTTAGTAGAGTAATAAATGCATCTAGAGTAGGTGTTAACGATGCTCTACCTATTAAAATCAATCAAAATACTAAAGCAATTTAAAAATAATTAATATAAATATAACAATTTACCCGGATATGATTTAGATATATTTTCTATAAGTTGTTTATCGAATCCAGCTATTATTGTACCTCCAACCGGTACCATCAGATTTTTATCGGTACTTTGAACGAAAATATCCAAGCGACCATTGCTAAAAGACAAAAATTCACAAAAGTTAACATTTACTTCCACTGCGTATTAAAGGATTTCTAAAAGACAAATTGATAACAAAATTGGTATAAATAGTCTATAGATTTATATACAATACTTCTGCAAAAATTAGAAGCATTTCATTTGAAATTTAAAACTTTAGTAAGAAGTGAAGAATTTATGTTTTTCCCTAAATTATTTTCGAGATATTAAATCAATTCTATGAATTATATAACTTTTACCTTAAATATATTCACTTTTAAAAGTTTAGTTTTCATAAATAACCAATTAACAAATCCAGCTGATAAAAAACATTCGTTGATTTTTTTCTTTCTACGATTGTATCTCTAGAACATCCTTAAATATATATTTTTTCATATATCAAGTGCCAATTGTTAATTAGTTAGGAAAGTAATTCGAGCATTGTTGATGGTTATCAAAAATTTCTCATCAAAAAAAAAAAAACTCGTTAAATCATCATTTGATTAAATTTAGTATAAGTATATTTAGATTTACTTGAAACTGTGATTTAATATGACTGCAGATAAATAAACTTGTTATGTACATAATTTAAATTATACGCTCAATTCTAATAGGTCATAATTATTGTTAAAAAATGTATACCTTTTTGCTTTTTGTATTTCTTTCATACATAAATCAGATTGTAGACCATAAGCATTGTTGATAACATGAGGTACCACCATCTTTTTGCATAAACGAGCAATAGCTACTATCGTATCACATGACCTAGGTGCAAAGCAAGACGTTGTTGTCATAATACAAACAATATTTTGTTCACCAATTTCGGCAATTCTTTCCTCAATTAATTTTTCATTTGTTACTAAATCAATTTCGTTAAGTAATGTGTCTATCACAATCGGTTTCAATCCTAAATGAACCATTTATGTAAGTAAATTTTTAATGTAACTTTTTGCTGTTGTCAAAGTTTACCTGCGGTTATGATACTTTTAAAACAGGATTTTTGGTCTATCCGCGACCATATCACATATTGAGCGCTAGGACGTTGTGATTTTAAGGTGAGTAATGTGAGAACTAAACTCATACCAGTAGCTACCGGTGCTAATAAACAATATACTTCTTCTTTTATACCTAAATTAAAATATTAATATATTTCGATGGTACAAAATTATAATGAGATTTTAATTGTAATGATTAATGAAATGTCCCTTTGATTTATTTATGTATTCTCAAAAATATATAATTATGTAAGTAGAATCTGTAAAATTTTGAAAGACTTGCAGTTTTATATAAACATATTTAAATATTTACAATATTTGAAATGCTTTCAAAATATTACAGATTCTCGTTACAGGATTACTCAGAATCAGTATAAAAGATTTGCTTAATAATTGGACGAATTTCTCTTCTTGTTTTAATTTAAACAAGTTTTATATACTATACATGTTCTATAGAACACGGACAAGTTGAAGTTAGGCACATATTAAATCAGCAGGATAATTTTTTTATTCTATTTTTCGGAATAAAATAATTTAAAAAAAATATTAACTAACAGATGAAATGACAATTCATGTAGAAATATGAATTTTCTTTTGCTCTATATAGAAAATAACAATTAGAAATATAAAAAATATAAATCAAAATGAAGACATTGTATTACGCAACCTTAAGTAATTATTTTACTAATGTATCACGGTTTTACTTACCCATAAAATGTAATAAATCTACTAACATACAATTGGTTAATTTGGATATAAGACTAGATCCAGCAGCTTTAGGCTGTACTTCTGCTAAATCGCCAGATCGTCCAACTCCATGACCAAGTCGAAAGTGTCTCCTTGCAACTATATCTATAAAAATATAAAATTCAATATTGTACACTAAATATTTGTTAACCGGAAAATGAACCTGATGCAAATCTAGATTCTCTTTCCCCAACGCCGCAGTTAGACGGAAAGTTGTTGCTATCCATTGCTGCTAGCTGATTTAAAAACAGCTCTATTGTTTGTTCATCCCATCCTTTTTCCGGTATTTTTTTCTAGAAATTAAATAAGTAAAATAAATATATAAAATGCTACTATAGGTATTTATATGTTTTCTTCGTTTTATAATATCGTAAAATGAGGAAAATGTGAAAAAGCGACTAAATTTTATTAATTTGTAAAACTTATAAAACAAAGTTAGTGCTGCTCTTCTTCATTTCTGTTAGTAACGTCGAGAAAATATTCCCAACTAAAGTAAATTAGTCATAGTTTTAATAGAATTTTGGTTAATTTAATTTTTGATTGCGGAAAACATAACTTTTTTTACAACCTAGATATCGCGTTATGTAAACGGAACCTATATTACTTTTTTATACGAAGTATAAGTTCAGTAATCATGAAAATGAACTCGAGATTTTAACAGAAATACACCTTTTGACCTTTCCTGAGTCGAACTATTTTCGGAATTTCGTGTGTGTGCCTGAGAGAGAGCGTGCGCGCTCTATAGCTTAAACTGTTGAAGGTAAAATTATGAAGCTCTAAACTAAACATTTGTATATGGCTATATTCAAATTCCGTAAATCTGACTCTAGTAATTTTTTAGCGTGTTTCCAAGAATAGTAAAATATTATATATAAATGTTTTGTTAAGTTTTTAGTTCATTTGAAGACTAAAAAACGTCCGGTCATAATAATGTCTAATATAACGTAATGAATTATTATATTTTCTTGAATTTTTAAACAAAATATACCTACTACGTATAAGAAAGTCCAGTGTAAGACACTGCAAATGTTTTCTTCCTACCATTTAGCGATTTTTAATTTTACAATTATTAAAAATGTTCGCCGTATTTTTACTTTTCTTCTTAGAAACAGTTTAAAAATTCCTGATGTTAGAAATTTCCAAATTTATATTTCGATTCACATTCACCCCATTTTACGGAATTTATTTATTTATTTTACATGGTGCAAAAGTTGACGAATTAGACTTTCTCTAGTTCTCGAAGCATCTTGAGCTTGTTGGACATAAGTTTTGGGTAGGAAGTTTTCTGATAATTTCCAGTTATCAAAATTCATAACTATTTTAATTCAAATTGAATCTAGGGATATTTTAGCTGTGTATGTTATATTAGCTATTAACCAAAAAAGCGGGTTAGAATATTTCTAAAGATTACACGATGGAAACCGAAAAGATTTCTAGTTTTACATGTATTAACTGTGGTACAAAAGTAAATGAATTATATAAAATGTACAGTCCAACAGTTTTAAAACTTAGCACTTGTGTAAGTAGCACATATTATTAGATTTATAGTTTTGACATCTCACACTATTTTTAAGAGTGGAACAACACAAATGAAAAGAGTGAGATTCTATGAAATGAAGTTAGCACAAGTTTCAATAAATTATTTTCACTGATTTTACCTTGTTTTCATTAACTATATCGACATTTTTCAAGTATCTCGAGCATCTTGATTTTTTAAGTATTTAAATACACAGAACAGTTATACCGAAATCTAATCAAATAAATGGCGGTTAGTTGATTTAAGCAGTGATGCCAAACAAACAAAAATGCAGATGCACACTGACGAACTTCAAGGCAAATTCGTTTACGGTACGACCTAAATAGTGTACGGGTTTGCACATTTTGAAATGAGAAATTGCGTTCTTTGCACTGAAATATATAATAACTGGAACGGCTACTGATGTGCTCGCTGCGAGCCGAGAGAGAATCACAGAGAGGGTATACCTCTCTCTGTCAGTACAGTCCGCTTGGCAAGTAAAACAGTAGTTATAAATAGTATATATCATTGACTTTAGCTCATTAAATAGATGATTTGTTAACGTAGGAATTCTACGCAGCAATGCTTCACCATTTTATTTTTCTCAATAACCATCTAAGCTTAAGCTAAGCACATATATTTCATACTCTCTGTACTTCTAACACTTTCTAACGAGACTGTACATAACGTGGCTTCGTCACTAATGCGCATGTGCAGAAGTGTGGGAAAGAGAAACATATACCCTCCTATATCATGTTATCTCGGTCCGTTTTACACTCATGGGTTGGCCTGGAAGTACCCCTTCCAGTTATTATATATTTCAGTCTATATTTATTATGGTTCCCGGCGAATTTATCGCCTACAATCCGTCCCCAGATCAATTTGTCCCCCAAAAATTTTAAACTTAGATGGCTAATATATGTGCATGCTTCAATACGACCTTGTATGCATTTATTATACATTATGTGTATAGAGTCGTTTTGGGGACCTAATTTATTTTAACATTAATGAAAAACATATAAACGATGTGTACTCAAATACACAACCTTACACACATTCACACTTACATACGTAACAGCATAAAGCATGCATGATTATAGATGTAAACAATGCTCAGAGGTTTTATAATCAATTATATTAATAAATCGTTTAAAATAACTTTCAATACAACAATGAATTAACCATCCAAGGCTCTATTAAAATATGTAATATCAATAAAATTCTATGTGATAATCATTTATTTAATTTATAATTATATTATATCACAATTCGTCCCCTGGAATTGGAAATTCTTCAAAATAAAAAAATATATACATATTCAAGCGAGTGAAGTTTGATTGTAAAAATTGAAATCTATTGTTGCGTATATTATAATCTTAATACCCGACATAGTTTGTGATACGAACTGTAAGAGCACAGGCGCACCACCGTTCTCAAAAATTAGTTTGTTACATTGTCGTATTTAATAATATGCTAATTGTTCTAATTCCAAGTTTTAAAAAAAATAACATATACTTATATAGTTAATAAATATGGCAGAAAATTTTGTATATCTAAAATGACTATTAGTGATGGAAATGAAATTTGGGTCCTGAGGCCACTATTTATTATTTATATATTAAATAGTTATATAATTTTTACATAGGTAGAATGTTATTGATGTTACATATTTTAATAGGGCCTTGTATGGTTAATTCATTGTTGTATTGAAAGTTATTTTAAACGATTTATTAAAATAATTGATTAAAAAACCTGTGAACATTGTTTACATCTATAAGCATGCATGCTTTTATGCTGTTACGTATAAGTGTGAATGTGTGTAAGGTTGTATATTTGAGTACACACCGTTTATATGTTTTTCATTAATGTTAAAATATATTAGGTCCCCAAAACGACTCTAAGCACCTATATACACATAATGCATAATAAATTCATACAAGGTCGTATTTAAGCATGCACATATATTAGCCATCTAAGTTTAAAAATTTTGGGGGACGAATTGATCTGAGGACGTATTATCGGGGACGAATTCTCCGGATCCCATTTATTATTCTCTTTCGCTACTATTCACAACTAGAAATTAGGTTATATTTTCCTGAAAATTGCTACATGAAAATATTGTGTGATGGGGCGGGATATATTAAGTCACAAATAGCAGTACTATATGATGACTTAGCACACACGCAATTAAGAAACTAACTTATTCCGCGTTTAAATATAACGTGACGTCACACGCGCGTGCGCACACACGTTAAAAAGAAGCATAATTAGCTGAATAAATGTTATGATTATTTTTCTTATAAATAAATCTTCTCTAGAAAAACAATACAAACAAGTGATACTATTTAAAAAATCGTTTTAGGATAATTGCGGGGAAATTTCTGATAAATATATCGAATATGATCCTGTTATAATAATGATTGATTTAGTATTACTTCAAAAAGAAGCCTATAGGCATTTCTTGTACAACACAGAATTTAAGGTATTTCTTATATCAATCGACAGGGATGAACAATATTATAATATATGTTATTTTATATTTAGAGTCATTGGAAACTTGCAGTGCTAGTACAACTGATGGAAGCATATTCAGAATGGATGTTTAATATGTCAAAAAGTACTTTAAAAACTATCAAAAATAATACGTACACACCAGAATACTTTTTTAACCAGAGTGATCTACAATTTTATATTATTTGTTTAAAAATAATGTTTGGTATGTATTAACAATATTTACAATTAGTTGGATTGAGCGTGGTCTACGTTATATTCGTGATTCAAGCTAAGGACCACGGCACACATGGTACTACCAAGAGAGACTTTCTCTGATTATAGATTGTAGCTGTTAATTTATGAGTTTGTTTGGTATATGTCAAGATATTAGTTTTAAACAAGCATTGGCTTCGTCAAAACCTAAAGTTTGGCATAACGACTATCTTTACAATATTTGTACTATAATTAAAATGATCAAAGTAACAGTCAATATAGTAATCAATCTAAGATATCTATTTTCATATCTTGAGTATTATAAAAAGTACATATTCAGCGAACTGTTTAGTAACCTGAATAAACTTTAGATACATCAAAAAATTGTAGTTTAACGTAGATTTGTTTGGTATAATTAAAATGTAAGGTCTGTACTTTTTTGCGGCCCCAATATATTCTAAGGTGCGGCTCTGATTGGATTTAAAATGCGAGCGGGTTTAATCGGGCTACTACACAATATGTGTGCCAAATTTGGTTAAGATCGGTTCGGTACCTTCAGAGCAGTAGAGGTGACAAAATTAGGTCTTACGAGTTGCAAGCGAACGACCAACATGTTACCAAGTATATGACAAACACCTACGACGAGTTCAAAATTACAAACCACAGTATATATATATTTATTAAATTTTAATGTTTAATTCAACTCGAGTTGTATCCAGGCACACAACAGAGAGTACGATTCTATTTTCGTTGATTATTTATACCATTTTTTATCGCCATAGTTAGCTTGAATCGCGATGTGGTATTCTCAATAGTTTAATATATAAATTAAATTGAGCATTTTATACGTTTGAATACAGTCTTATATTGTTAATTTAATTAATTAAAATTAATCATTTATTTATTGAATTTATTATATATATATAAATTATTTTTAAAATTTAATTACGAAGCAAAAATAATTAGAACACCACTAATATATAAAGCTTAGCTTAAAATGAACGTTTTAATTGATAGGCATATTTGTTTAGATAGAAAAGATACTAAAATACAAAGATAATAAATTATTTATCAACAGAAACATTATTATAATCTCTATAAAAATGCAATATTTAACTTGTTTTGAAGCTTATTTAAATAGGTAAAAAATCACGAAATTACAAAATTTCACAGCACGTGAACTATAAGCTAATTCAAAAAAATAAATCAAACGAAAATTGTAACTAGATAATTATATTTTCGAATAACGTATGATTTTTCTTAAAATAGCTAATAATTTCCGGCTGGTCAATTATTACAGAAAACTAATCAGTTCTTGTAAAATTAATAACAAATTTAAATATTAGGTTTCATTATTATAAGCTTATCCGTGTTTGAGTTAATTTTTGACACGTAGGACGTTTATTGAATGCAACTAGGAAATATTTTCGACTTAATATACATACATATGCATAACGTTTTTGGGAATTATTTTTAGGCACAGCAGTGTATAATATCACTGTTTATCTATTAACGTTGTATCTTGAAAAAGTTTTACGTAAGCCATCCGGCGGTATAAACATGCATATGATTTTGAAGACGTTTACCATATCCAGTTTTGGAAAATTCTTTCTCTTACCGGCATTGATATGGACAGATCATACAGGAGAAAATTTGAATATATTATTCGTTTTTATTTACACAACTCTTTGCCAATTTCTAGTCTATTCAGGTAATTTGTACATAGTATTTCAAAATGATTTAAATTGTAATTATAATCACTTCTTTCTAGTGGTATGCCAATTTGCTATGTTTTGGGCTATATCTATAATTTTCCTGTCGCATTTCATGAGGATTATGTCAATGGATATGTTTTATACAATATTTTATAGTAACATTTAAACATGTGTTTGCTACGTCAACAGTTGTACCGACTTTACCTAACATTGAGCGTTACTTAAAATGATTTTATAACGAATAAACCTAAATCCAAAGTAAACTTTAACTATATGTTTCATTTTCTTAAACTGTATCCTACAAAATAAATATATTGATTGTAAAATCATACGAATTGTGTAAGCGTTAAGAGGATAAATACGTGTCCGTGAGGTCTTTATTTCTAGTATAATTTATAGTTAACTTCATTTTTTACGATTGATAGCTGTATTTGCCCCATAGAATATATTTCTATTTGATCTTGTGATATAAATGTATTTTTATTAAATTTAAACAAGATAACTTTTTGGAATAATATATTGTTCATATCTTTACTACAACCAATTTGTAATTTCATTCAATTGTTTGATATAAATTAAACTCAAAAGCGTATCTCTATCTATATTATAAACTGCTGTTTTATTTTAAACATTATTTTGTTGTATTCTTAAATTGAACTGAAGAGAAAACTTCTGCAGTGTCTTCCACTGGACTTTCTTATACGTAGTAGGTGAAGTTTGTTTAGATAGGAATATATTAAAATATAAAAAATCAAGAAAATATTATATAATATTAATATTTTGAATACCGCTATATTTTCTGTAAGTGCAGGCATTTTGGGGATATTGCAGGATTTACAAAAAATTACTGGAATAAACATGCACTTCCGGTTTGAATATTCTTTTCAAAAATAGGAGGTTTTCTTCCGAGCCATATATGTACAAGTTTATAGTTTTATGATTATAGCATTGGCCGTTTTGGTTGTAGAGCGTCCACACACAGACGAAATTGTGAAAATAGTCAGACTCGACTCAGGGAAGATTAAAACGTGTATTTCCATTAAAATCTCAAGTTCGAAAATGTTCATGATTACAATACTTCTTTATATACATTCGTATAAGAATGTAAAAAATCAATTTTATAAAGCAAACACCTGAATTATACAAATAAATTTGTTAGAAATGGTGCAACCAAGAATTATACTATAGTTACCTTTGCTTTTGATAGTTTAGATTTTCTTGTTTTTCTGAAAAATTATTTTACAATGAAATTGGGTAGTAAAGGTTTTAAATATGTGAATGGTACTTTTGAATGGGACCATTGGTCAAATGGAATTATATTCGTTAGGTAAAACTGAAACGATTCGTAAATTATATAATTTATCATTATTATTTTGAAATGACAGCAATGAGACTATGCAACCCGAAAAATCTATGGCAAAAAAAATTGCTCAAACCGTTGTACACACTTCTGGATATAAAGATATAACATTCAGAGAAGATATTGATATAACTGATAAAGTAATTAAAACCGAAGACCTTAACCATTTGAATTCGTATTTATATATATATATATATATATATATATATATATATATATATATATATATATATATATATATATATATATATTTAGTAAAATGATTTTGTAAATATACAAATGTTTTTTAGGTAATATTTAAGAGATTCTTTCGAAGAAAAATAAAATTAGTTGATGCACATAAACAATGTATTTTGTTGCAAGATGTTAAAGACGTCGTACTTTTTACATCAAATGTAAAGCAATTATCCCTAGAATTTATACATTTCCTTCACACACCTACAGTTGATTGTTTTCTACGAGCCCTTATAGTATATTTTCAGTTTTATTTCCAAGTAATAATAATTTAATATTTTAATTTTGATATTTTTAATTAAAGCCAAATCTCCTAGATTTGGGACAAATTAATGATACGACGAGAAGAAATGCAAATTAAAATTATGCAACCAATTGTAACAGAATTGGAAAATATAGAACGCGATAATTTAGCAGACTTAAGAAGTATGGTATCAAGAGAATTCAGTTCTTTGCTATTTGGTGCAAAAGATTCGAAAGTATTTCATCATATGAATAACAAAAATAATGTTTCATTATCTGATAAAGATAGGCGATTGTACGAATTACTAATCAAAGTATCGACGAGAATTGTTTGGTATGCGTTGCATAAACCAAGTCTTTCAATCATAGGTATATTTGTCAACAACGAATCTAGAGATACCCTATAGTATATCTAATGTACCAATTTTGGTACATTGAATATTTAACGATAAAAGTATATAGGGAATTTAGGCAAACATAAATATATGAATTTAAAATTTTATACGAAAAATAGAAATGGAAACTGATCGAATAACGCGTTCCAATTATTTCAATAAATTCATTCATCAATACAAGAAAAGCAAGAAAATTTTGACGTTGCCAAATGAGGAGCGAATTCTAAGAGGCGTTGGCGATATTGCACAAAGTAAATTAGGAACACAATCACCGGTTGTAAAAGAAAATTTAAAAGCAGATCATGATCATCGTATGCTAGCTATTGGCCAAGTTGATTTTCCTCCGTAAGATAAATCATATGCTTAATCAATTTAGTATTAGTTATCTGAGATTTTACTATCTTTAAAATATACTACGCTTAGGGCTCATGACCACACGCAACCAGAAACTCTCCCGTATACATTTGAAAATATTCAAAGGTATTATTCTTATATAGGAGCGATGACCGACTAAGATTCCTAGAAGCACTTTATTTGGTTCCCGAGGACCGCTTGAGTGAATTTGACATTTGTGTTGGGATTTTAGGAATGCCACGTGATGATTTTGACGTGATGTTAAAACAAAAACGTAAAAAAACTAAAGAAGATGAGGATTCGAAGCCACCTTTGGTATTTGAACTATACATACCGCCAAGAATAGAGCACAGGTGACTCTAATAAACACGAATTGTGGAAAAAGTTTAACTTCTTGACAACTACACTAACACAAAATGTATTTTGATATTTTATGGTATAGCGTTAACACAATACCGAGTGCGTATCCCCGAACATTACCGCGGTTTCAAACTTCACTCGAGCAAAAGCGAATAACTCGTACGCAGTGTAAAATGTGGCTAGAGCGGGTAGAAAGATCGATGAAAGCCGAAGAATTACATTTGGATCCTACAGTATATTCAACATATTCAACCGACGTGTTTGTCTAATAAAACACTATCGGGCATACACTTAATTTTTAAATAGTTTAATAACTCATTTTCTGTAAAATTATTCGTATAATTTGATGCCACATCATGAAATTCGAACAATGGTGGATTTTGCTGAGACGAATGTCCAATTATTATAATAAATGGATAACCAACTCGTTTTGCATCAAAAAACCGCTTACCAATGGTCAGTTGGGTTCGATCATCTAATATTATATCTTTTTTTATTGACGACAAATTGGCAAGAGTTGAATAAAGTTGATTTGGAAAATGTACTGTTGATGATTCTTCTTTACTGCCAGCCTATTATGTAACAAAATACAATGAAATGTATAAGTAGTTTATCTATGCACTACTGTGCATAGTCCGGGTACGCAAGCAACAACCTTACGTCAGTCAAAAGTTACTAGTTTGAAATTGTACCTTTACACTACTATAGAATCGAACAATTTCAATTTAAAATATATTTTTTAGAAACTTGACAATAGACTAAGTTTAAAATTCATTTATTGGTTTGTTTTGAATAGCCGAATAAGTTAACCACACCAAAATAATAAACGTTAAACGAAATAAACAACGCTACAAAAGTATATATAAACCTAACAAATGTGTAAAAAAATACCATATACATTTTTAAAATGGTAATCTTTTATATTGAAACCGTGCAACCCAGTTGTGGAGGGATAATAAGTGGTTGAAAATCTAAAACATCTTTTTCCACAACGTTCTAAAGAATTTTTATTAAAATTCGCGACCGGTTTCGACATTAAGTTGGTCTTTAACAAGCTACCGGGCAGAACAGTGTTTTTCTTTAGAACGTTGTGGAAAAAGATGTTTTAAATTTTCAACCACTTGGTAATCTTTTATATTAAGTCGTGAAACTGGACAAAATAATAAATTTTGTAATGCAATTGATATTCTACGACAATTTATTTGATTGTTAATAATTTCTGATAAGCACTTTTCATTTATTCCCAATAGTATTTTAAGCCTGCAGGAAATTTAATGTTCTTAGTTACAAAACGACGTAAGACTGTTGCCGACGTATCTGGACTATAGCAGCTATATGCACGGATTAATATTAATAAAATTAATAATAATTAATGTTATTTTCTGGTAAATATGATTATAATTTTTTTCGATTAATAACTATATAAAACATCGAACATGTGTTGGCCCCAAACTTTCTTTTACGTAGTCAGTATATTTTGATTTGAGAGTATATAAATTAAAATGTTTAAATTTCAAGAAAATATTTTTATTTATTGTCCAATAAAATTGTAAAGTTAGTTTATTGTCAGATTTCCGAAGAAAACATATGTATTTTAGATTTAAAATGTTGGATTTTATAGTAGTATAAAGAAAATATCATTATTCATTACATATTATTAAAAATTATTATGGCCGGGCATTTTTTAGTCTTCAAATTAACTTTAAATCAGAGAAAATATATTTATATATAATATTTTAAATTATTTACTAACCTTTGTAACGCTTTTTCACTAAACTTATTTGTCACACTGACAATAAATGTTAAATGTCAAAATATTTGAATAGTTAAAACAGTTGACATGCATAGTAGACACGATTAATTATATATAATTTTCCATACCAATGTAACTATGGCAATATAAATAGGGTAATAGCAATTTTCTCGTAACTGGTACACTTTTTGAAGAAATGTTTCAAACAAAACTTGTTCAAACCATTAATATGTTCCAATTTTATTCTAACTATTTTTACTGTAAGTGCAGCCGTTTCGGAGATATGTAAAAAGTGACTCAAGTCAACATGCACTTTCGGTTTGATATGCTTTTCAAAAATAGGAGGTTTTCCTCCCAGACATATACAAATCTTAAGTTTAAAGTTTCATAATTTTATCTTCAACGGTGTAAGCTGTAGAGCGCACACAGACTCACAGGCACACACAGACGTCGTTCCAAAAATAGTCAGACTCGATTCAGGGAAGGTCAAAAGGTGTATTTCCGTTAAAATTTCGGGAATTTTTACTTTCTTTTACGAAGTAATAAGTATTGTAATCACGAAAAAAAATTTTTTAACGGTAATACACCTTTTGACCTTCCTTGAATCGAGTCTGACTATTTTTGGAATGACGTCTGTGTGTGTATGCGCTCTACAGCCTACACCGTTGAAGATAAAATTATGAAACTTTAAACTTAAGATTTGTATATACCTGGGAGGAAACCTCCTATTTTTGAAAAGCATATTTAAACCGGAAATGCATGTTTACTTAAGACTTTTTTTGCACTTTCTGTAATATCTCCGAAACGGCTATACTTGCAGTCAAAGTAGTTAGAACAAAATTGAAAGATATTAGTATTCTGCACAACTTTTGTTTGAAACATTTCTTCAAAAAGTACCAGTTACAAGATCTTATTGATATTGATATTGCCATAGTTACGTAGGTATGGAAAATTATATATAATAAATCGTATCTACTATGCATGTCAACTGTTTTAAATATTCAAATATTTTGACATTTAACATTTATTGCCAGTGTCACAAATAAGTTGAGTGAAAAACCGTTACAAAGGTTAGTAAATAATTTAAAATATTATATATAAATATTTTCTCTAGTTTAAAGTTAATTTGAAAACAAAAAAATGCCCGGCCATAATAATTTTTGGTAAAAGTGAGTCTTAGGAGGGCCACTGACGTATGTCAAAAAAAAAGCATAACCGCTGAAGGATAGTTCCAGATAGTTCATCAAAAGGGTTTTCTTGATCTGTCCTCCCCCCCCCCCCCACGGCCAAAAACCTAATCCTTGCCCTGGCTTAAGGGGCAAATCACATCGTAGGGTATACTTTCAGTGTATTTCGTTAGCAACTGGGTAGCAACTGTCAGTGGCCCTCCTAATACTCACTTTACCCTAATTTTTAGTAATATGTAATGAATAATTATATTTTCTTTATAATACTATAAAATCCAACATTTAAAATCTAAAATACATATGTTTCCTTTGAAAATCTGACAATAAAACTAACTTTATAATTTTATTGGACAATGAATGAAAATATTTTCTTGAAATTTAAACATTTTATATTTTTATTTATATATTATCAAATCTAAATATACTGAATACGTGAAAGAAAGTTTAGGGCCAACACATGGCCGATGTTTTTTTTCATGATTACAATACTTATTACTTCGTAAAAGAAAGTAAACATATTTTCATACCTTTGGTGAAATAATGATGACAGAATATGGAGCAAAAGATAAAGGCCATCGTATTTCAGTCTCACTGGAAAGAGCTTCTACAGACGCAGCTAGTATGCGCGATAGACCAAGGCCATAACACCCCATTTGTAAATTGTAAGATTTGGCATCTGGTCCCAAATATTTTGCATTTAATGGTTTTGAGTATTTATCTCCTAAAAGAAATGTGTGACCTACCTAAAGTATCAATGTTATTAACTATTAAACATTAATTTTATAAAACGTACTTCAATTCCGGATGTAATACTGATTTCGTTAGTAGAATTACACTGTGGACATTTATTATCAATACCAGCTAGTTCAACATTCGCGGAATATTTACAGCTTGCACAAGTGAGTATGCGATCTTCTCCTATTTCGGCGGGAAAATGATATTCATGGGATATTGAACCACCAATATCTCCTGTTGTTCCCGATACTACAAATAGCCAGTCAGTTTTGTTTGTAGAACAAGCTTGTAAATTGTGATAAAAAATGTCGTTCAGTCTCTAGGTCTAGCTGACTATATCTCACTTATAACTAAAGTTGGTATACGTACATTATAACACATATCGTACCACAAAAATATTACAGTATATATAGACAAAGTTTTTTCAGGTTTTATTCTTTTGATCTTAATATGTTTGTATTAATCAAGTTAGCATGCGTCCGGCAAAATAACGAATCAATATACATTTAAGTCCTGTTTCAAAGCGTTTTCTTAATGTTTTAAAGGAAAGATATTTTTCTTACATTTGGTTATTTAAGTTCAAAATGTCTAGACATACCAATATTTTATAAACGAAATTAATAATAATAAGAACAAGGCATTTATTCTGTTTACATTTAATTTTAAAGCACACTAGGATTATCAGTTTACGATCTAACTTTGGAGGTACAGATATATAAATTAATATCTTGACTTTATGATTAGTTTTTGTTTTGTTTCTGTTTTCCTTATGTTTAAATAAAGTATTTACATAAATGAATATCAGTTTATAGTCATTATTATAAGGCTGATAGCCACAAGCAGCATTATTCAAAATGAAAGAGTTCTTTTTTACCTTTTACGTATTTAACACCAATTTGATTGAAGATTGCATTATAACTATTGCACACTTGTTCGTATGTATCGCTTGCCGTTTTTACATCAGTGTCAAATGTGTATAAGTCTTTCATAACAAATTCCCTGCCTCGCATCAACCCAAATCTAGGTTTTATTTCATCCCTATATTTATTTGAAATCTGGTATAACCGAAGTGGAAATTGTTTGTACGATGAAACTACTGATGCAAGTAATTCTGTTACTGACTCCTCATAAGTCTAAAACATATTGATTACATTAATATACAGTAAGCATAACTTTTTTTTAAAAGTTTTTGATGTTTACAATCTTATATATTTAAACATTGATAAGCGCGTATAGTCATTCTGATGACGAAACAAAAATATATTAGTTATCTAAACTATACAGTTGGTGACACTGTCTTAATAAATAAAAAGCTCAGTTTTACAACACGTTCTTGATCACGTTAATTAAATATTGAGTTCGAACGACTCAATCGTAACGTCACGTTTTTATTTGTTTGGTGAAGTTATATTTGATATATTACTTCTGACGTCACTACAAGCGCTATTGTAGTTTTTAATCCAAATCTGTTAATGAATGTTTGCATGTAAGACAAGAAAACTGTTAGTCATCTTTGTCTAACATGCAAAATAAGTTTATGATTTGCACGTAGTATTTGAGGCGGTGCTTTGATTTAGTCGAGCATTTTGATCACGTGAAACATTGCACAATATTTGTGATTTCGATTAAATCATAGTAAGAATTTTTTTGTTTATTTTTAAGAAAAAAAATTATTAGATAAATAATCGATTTATCCAATCAAATCAAATTTTAAAATTATAGAATGTGTGCGTTCTGTCTCCTAATCTTAGGGATTATTTATAAGACTTAGAGAATTAAACTTATCAACAATTATTACGTATGAGAATTTTATTAATACATTCTTCGCCCTTCTTTTATATCTATACTGCCATAACCAGCATTCGTTCTTATACTATATAAGGATGAAGCTAGTTATACCTACAGGGCTCAAAACGTACGTTTTGTTATGACGATCATTTAAAATGAATAATTCACTGCCTGCAGTTTCTAATCGTCCTAAAAACAATACAATATTATTAGCTGTAATATTTCAAATAGTAAAGAAAGCTTAAATGGCATATAAATTTCATTTTGAACAATTTGTTTGAGCCGTTAAACTTTTCATTGGCGATTATGATTTAATGACGAGGACGAAGAAAATTGTTCAAAAAACTATTTTAGTGCATTATGACATAAAAATGTATCAATCTTTTTACTTTCTTATACGAATGAAAAATATCGATCTCGAAATTTTGATGGAAATACGCCATCTTACCTTCCCTGAATCAATTCTGACTATTACTTTCTTATACGAAGTAATAAGTATTGTAATTATGAAAAAAAAACTAAAATCTCGAGATTTTAACGGAAATGCACCTTTTCATCTTCCCTGAATCGAGTCTGACTATTTTTGTAGTGACGTCTGTCTGTATGTGCCTCTCTCTCTCTGTGTGTGTGTGTGAGAGAGAGAGAACACTCTACAGCCAATGCTATAATCATGAAACTTTAAACTTGTATATATCAAAATCATTGAAGTTAAAATTATGAAACTTTAAACTTAAGATTTTAATATGTCTGGCAAGAAATCCTTTTATTTTTAAAAAGAATATCAAATCAGAAGTGCATGTTTACTCTAGTTCTTTTATTGTGGTTTCTGCAATATCTCAAACGGCTGCACTTACAGTAGAAATAGTTACATTTAAAATGAAAGATATTAATGTTTCGCACAACTTTTGTCTGAAAATGTTCTTCAAAAAGTGTACTAGTTACGAGAAAATTGCTAGTATCCTATTTATATTGCCATAGTTACATAGGTATGGAAAATTATATATAATAAATCGTATCTACTATGCATGTCAACTGTTTTAAATATTCAAATATTTTGGCATTTAACATTTATTGTCAGTGTCACAAATAAGTTTAGTGAAAAAGCGTTACAAAGGTTAGTAAATAATTTAAAATATTATATATAAATATTTTCTCTGGTTTAAAGTTAATTTGAAAACTAAAAAATGCCGGACCATAATAATTTTTAATAATATGTAATGAATAATTATATTTTCTACATATGTTTTCTTTGGAATTTTATATTTTTATTTATATACTATCAAATCTAAATATACTGACTACGTAAAAGAAAGTTTAGGGCCAACACAATGGCCGATGTTTTTTTCATGTTTACAATACTTACTTATTAATTCGTAAAAGAAAGTAAAAATTGCTATTGAATTTCTATTTATGTTGCCATAGTAACGTAGGTATATGAAATGTTATTTAATAAATAGTATCAACCATTTTTCAATTGTTTTACAAGAAAATAAAATAGACTCAAATGTTTTGACATTTAACATCCATTGTAAGAAAGTCCAGTAGGTCAATTAAGCCTCCGGCATTTATTTTCATGCATTTGAAGAAGTACAATAAATTACGAAAGAAAATTTTATATGATTATGCCAGTGTACTTTTTTCTTGGTCTGGACATTAAATAACATAATCACCAATAAAAAGTTGGTTTTCTGGCAAGAGCCCACATAAATATTGTAAGTAATAAAAGTTGCCCTTCCCGTAAATCTTTTATAAAACCGTCAGCAGCAAAAATAATCAGGCCCAACTCAATTATTATATTTGAAACAAATAAGCAATGAAATAAAATAGAAAACTATGTTACTTCGTATTACGTACGAAAAAATAATTTACCTGTTGTTTTCCAAAGACCTGTATTTGTTAATGTAGACAAAACTATTTTCTGTGCATTTATTTTACACATTTCAATATCAACAATTTTTGTTAATTTTTCCAAAACGCGAATCCCAAGTGGCAGAAAGTGAAAACAACCAGGACCTGCTTGCCTTATGATACCCATATCAAGCATTAACTATAATAACCCAGAATTAATCAACGACATTTTTTATAAACAAAATTATTAATTAATTTACCCGTTGACTGTTTGAAGTCATATCTTGTTTCTTAATTTTTGAATTTTTAGGTAATACATTTATAGGCTGAAATATTCTTGACAACTTGTTCAAAGCCCTTAAATTGCTGTATAATTTCATGGCAACTCCAACAATATTTTACACATTTATGATAATGTTTTATTGAATACTAACTACACAAACAAGAACTCGCAAACAAATTTTAAAGTTCTAACTTTGAGGTTATGTTCGTTCTTTTAAGTTTCAAATTTCAAAATATTTAAAATAGTCTTCGGGCACTTTTCATCCTGTTGGGATAATCAGCTGTGTAGTTCTCAGTTCAGGAATTTCCCTTTGTTGATACAATAAGAGATTTTCTTATTTAAATGATTATTAACATATATTTTACAACAAGAATTTTAGTATATATTGTATAATTTAACGAAATTTCCATATAATGCTTTTCAAATAAGAGCTAAACCAACATTTTCCTGATTGGTTAGAAATATTGAAATAAACACGTGGTGAATATTCAGCTTTACAACTGTCATCTGTCATTTTTTTTTTTTACTTCATATTTGTGCATGTTTGTGGGTGTACGGAAATGTGTACATGTGTGTGTATGTTATCACAGTTCATAAATATGATTTTTCATACCATAAAAAGTAATGTAGTGTAGGTTTTAACAGTTCAAAGAAGTCTAAATAGTTCATAATCATCTAAAAATGTAAGTTAAAGCCGGCCAACCTGATTGCGCAAATTCAAAAACAATGCGATATATTTTATATTATTTATAAAAATTTAATCATTCACTTCAAATAGAATTTACCAAGATTTATTTTATATAGTTTCGATAGATTTTTTAACCTAAATTTATAAACAGTCAACGTGTTTGTTTTTTATACGAACATACATCTTGTGCATAGAATAGGGTGGTATAGTAATACTCCTCTTTTGTATTGCAGAAGTTGGTTGCTGATAATTATATTTTCAATAAATATTATATTATTTGTATTTATACCGGTATACCCGTTTTAATTTTAAGTCGATACATTTAGTCGTTGCTTATTCCTTAAAGTTTTGTAGTGTAACAATTTTTTTCTATAGTTAAAAATCTGAATGCCAAGCTCTTGGTGGTGTTAATTGTCTATTATGCAAAATGTGTTATTTGTAAATATAAATAATATTTGTTAGTAACGCATCACACGTAGTTGCCGAAATACCGGCGTAAACATTGCTTAATAATTATTAATATATGGAAATGTAGTAACATCGTTAAAGTTAATTTTCCAAAAAACAGAGTAACTTATTTATGTACTATATATTTATTTTTTTGGAAAATTGTTGTATTCACTATGTTGCTACTGTCGAAAGTGTTAGTAACAATTAAGACAAAATTCATGAATTAGGAAACTATGTGTGCTTTAAGCTGCTAGTAAGAAACCGCTATTAAACTTGTTACTTTTAAGTAGAGAGTAACTGATTTTTAGTATCGGTTTCATGCTAGAAATCTAACAATGTTCTAACAGCAATAGAAATTGTATATTTAAAAATGTCAATGGTGTGTTGTTAAAAATAATTTATCTCTACTTATTTAATGACCAGAATATACTAAAAGTACGAGGACTTGATTTAGGCACCGATGAACGATGATTTGTCAATGCTTTTATTAATATAATATTTCAGGAGCCCTGCCTTGAAATGTATCGTAAGTTTATTAGTAGTGTTATTTATTCTGACTTTGCAAGAAGCAAAAGAAACCGATTTTTATAAGCTTTTGGGCATTCCACGCGATGCAGATAATCGTGCAATCCGAAAGGCTTTCAAACAGTTGGCTGTAAAAATGCATCCAGATAAAAATACGGTAAGTAAACTTTATTACAAAATAAAACTAAACTTTCTTTTATGTAGTCAGTATATTTTGATTTGATATTGCCTATATAAATTAAAATATAAAATGTTTAAATTTCAAGAAAATATTTTCATTCATTATGTCCTATTTAATTGTAAAGTTGGTTTATTGTCAGATTTCTAAAGAAAACATATGTATTTTAGATCTAAAATGTTCGATTCTATAGTAGTATAAATAAAATATAATTATTCATTACACATTATTAAAAATTATTATGGCCGGACATTTTTTAGTTTTCA
Organism: Nebria ingens riversi; assembly: GCA_018344505.1. Lineage (NCBI taxonomy): Eukaryota > Metazoa > Arthropoda > Insecta > Coleoptera > Carabidae > Nebria > Nebria ingens. Next base: position 28,127 of record JADQWA010000274.1, on the reverse strand, counting down.
AATTAACTTTAAACCTTACAAAATATGTTCATATAATATTTTAAATTACTTACTAACCTTTGTAACGCTTTTTAACTAAACTTATTTGTGACACTGTCAATAAATGTTAAATGTCAAAATATTTGAATATTTAAAACATTTGACATGCATAGTAGATGCGATTTATTATATATAATTTTCCATACCAATGTAACAATGGCAATATAAATAAGATAATAGCAATTTTCTCGTAACTGGTACACTTTTTGAAGAAATGTTTCAAACAAAAGTTGTTCAAAATATTAATATCCTTAACTTTAATTATAACTATTTTACTGCAAGTGCAGCTGTTTCGGAGATATGCTAAAAGTGACTCAAGTGAACATGCACTTCCAGTTTAATATGCTTTTCAAAAATAGGACAAATCTTAAGTTTAAAGTTTCATAATTTTATCTTCAGTGTAGGCTGTAGAGCGCATACATACACACAGACACACACACACAGACGTCATTCCAAAAATAGTTGGACTCGATTCAGGGCAGGTCAAAAGGTGTATTTCCATTAAAATTTGGAGGTTTTTTTTCGTGATTACAATACTTACTTATTACTTCGTAAAAGAAAGTAAAAACACTAGGTTCATTTTCGAACATTTTGAATTTTATGTAAATCGTCCTAATTTTTTATTTTTTCACACGAAATGTAAATCAATTTCGAGATTTTTTTATTGTTTTATAAAGTAACCATTCCTGATATAATCTGGATTTTCAGGGTAAAGATGATGCACAAGCTAAGTTCATTGAGCTGACAAGAGCGTATGAAACATTAAAAAATCCCGATACAAGAAAACACTATGATTTATACGGTGAATATGTACATAGTGAAGTATATAAAAAACACAAGTTCCATAGTTATTCGTATTATCAAGATGTATTTGGATTGTATGACGATGATCCATTTATTACAACAATGGGCTATGCGGAATATGGTAAGTAAACTACAGGGGCCACATATTTTATGAGAATTGATTTTCATTCCTATTTTATTTCGGCATAATAGTTTCAAGCAAGAAATCTATTGACATTTTATATTTATTTTAATCGGTATAATAAAAAAAATTATAATTGTTTCATTTTATTAAGTAAATAATATATAAATAATAATACTGATTAATCCGACTGGTTAGTTAGATAACTTTCCGGAACTAATTTTGAGGGGGAAGGATTAAACCTTAGAATTTTTTTTTTGTATAGTTATATAAGTGTTTAATTTATAGAATCAAATACAAATGATCCAAACCTCGCTTGGTTCATAAACTTTTATTCCCCGCAATGTTCGCACTGTCATGAAATGGCTCCTGCATGGCGAAAATTAGCTGCAGAACTGGAGGGAGTTATTCGTATCGGTGCCGTAAATTGCGAAGAAGATTGGCAACTATGTACTCAGTTACAAATTCGTGGATATCCAAGTTTAATGTTCTACAGTAAAGAGGTATTTGGAGACGCTTAATTTTGAAAAGAAATTATTCATTGGCATTTTCTGTAGGCGCATATGTACGAAGGCGAAAAATATGAGAGCTCTAGAACTTTGGAAGATATGCAACGATTTGTATTGGATCGTTTAGATATAGAAATTAAATCTTTTAGTTCAAAAGAATGGTACCAAGAAGGTTATAAACAGTTACAATGGTTATTGTTTTTATGTGGTAGCACAGATGGTTTATGTCCGGAAGAAGATACGATGATGAAACTCACCGCTATGCTTGTAAGTATTTTTTTCATGCTATTCATAACTAAACTATTGTACGTGACTTTGAGAGAAATTTATACTGATAAAAATATTAAAATTATTATTAATTTTTTGTGCGTGCTGAGCGGATCGATTACCAGGGTCATTATCGCTACTATTGATAATTCCTATGAATCCTTGTTGTGTTGTTAGTTGTTTCACAAATTCTTATTCTTAAAATATGTTGTTGCTTTAGGTGCGTTTTTCAGTGCCAAAGTTTAATCCACTAGGTGGTAGCACACAGAAGTTCAGTTTTTATATATTCTTTATAGGTCTGTTCGTTTGTTGCTCACTTTCTGAATGGTGTGTATAAATTTGTTTTTGCTAAAAAATGTACTATTGTTACATTAAGCTTAATTTTGACTGCGTCTCATTGATAAAAGCATCTGCAGTCTCTTGTTTAGGTAGGAAAGATATTAAAATACAAATGTTGAAACATTCAAGAAAATATAATTATTGCATACATATATACGTAACTTTTTATTATTTTCATCAAATTATTATGGCCGGACATTTTTTAGTTTTCAAATGAATTTAAAATCTAACAAAATATTTATATTTACTATTTTACTAAACTTTGAAATGCTTTTTCACTAAATCTATTTGTAACAAGATGTTAAATATCAAATCCCAAATTATTTGAATCTATTTTGTTTCCCTGTTAAACAAATGACAGGCATAGTTGGTAAGATTGTCTAAATATAATTTCGCATACCTATGTAACTATGGCAGTATAAATAAGAAAAGTAAGAATTTCAACTGCAATTTTCTTGTAACTGGTACACTTTTAGAAGAAATTTGTCAATCAAAAGTTGTGCGAAATATTAATATCTTTCATTTTAATTGCAACTATTTTTACTGTAAGTGCAGCCGTTTCGGAGATATTGCAAAAGCAGTGAAAAATGACTAGAGTATACATGCACTTCCGGTTTGAATATA
>JADQWA010000274.1:22500-25324 GCA_018344505.1 Nebria ingens riversi | reverse complement strand
TTTCAAAAATAGGAGGTTTTCTTGCCAGCCATATACACATTTTGTTTAAAGGCTCATCATTTTTCCTTTAATTTTGGCTGTAGAGCGCTCTCTCACACACACACGTGCACAGATATACGCGTACACACAGGTATACACACCCAGAAAGACGTCACTACAAAAATAGTCAGATTTGATTTAGGGAAGGTCAAATGGTGTATTTCCGTTAAAATCTTGAGGTTGATTTTTTTCGTGATTACAATACTTATTACTTCGTATAAGAAAATAAAAAATATCACTAATTAGTGGGTACGTTTACAGCACCGTTAGTGCAAGTTAAACGAACAGAATTTATGATATCTCAACAACTTGAGTTCTATCCTTTTCTATTTCGCAAATATAACTTATAAATGTATGCAAACTTATAAATATGCGATCGAACTGCTATCAATTGTTTTTAATAACTTAAAGTAATTACTACCCATTATACTGTATTAAAAATAATGATAGTTAAATAGCATAAGAGAAAATAGTATTAGTTAATAGAATCAAGTTAAGTATCATACATTTTTCTTAAAAAAAGGACAATATTGTGTATTTTTAATGCATATCACTTCCCGATTACAAAAGTAATTTTTCTAAGTATTTGTAACTTTTAATTTAGGATGGACTTGTACCTGTCGCTAAAATAGATGATCCAGATTTATGTAATGAAATATCGTCAGAGTATTTAACCTCTCCCGTAGTATTTTGGCAAGTTGACGAGTCAAACTCGATTTTAGAATTAGAAGTCAAACCAACCCCAATTATTCACAGTTTGGATGGTGCAGAGAGTCATGAATTGGCTCAACAAGTATTATCATTACTGCCAGAACCACAGTCATTAAATCAACAAATATTTCAGGTAATATTAAAATAAATTTGCTTTATTGACAATTTTTTTAAAATTTTAAATACCACAATCATAATTGAAAATACTAAAAGTGAGAACGGACTTAAGAGATTCGTTTGTAAATTCGACACCAGGACTGCGTGTGCATTGTTGACTTTGTCTGAATATGATTGGTTGCAGGATGTAAGAACTCGCTTACGATTAGGTGATAGTAAAGCTTGGCTGATTTGTTTTTCGTTGGGTACAGCAACTGAATTAAGTGTACAGTTAAAAAAATTACCCGCTTTTCTTCCTCATATGAATATTGGTATGATTATTTTTAAATGTTTGCTAGACTTCTAACAATAATTGTGTCAATGTCTATATTTATAGGTATTGTCCATTGTGCGCGTAGTGCTGATCTATGTGCAAGTTTACATGTTTCCCATTACCCAGCGTGGGGCGTGCTAAAAGAAGGCGGTGCTTTTGAAATGCATCATGGGAAAGATTCATTACATGATGTATCGGCATTTGCACGGGATAGTAGTCATGCTATGAATTTACATGCATTGTCACCGGCTGATTTTCATAATATTATGAAAGAAGGTATGACGTTATAATTCATCTTTTTAATAACTAGTAGATTGCCTACCGCCAAAAACCGCCTACCAGTTGTTTATCGTTTCTATCGTTGCTAGAACATGAATAGATCCTCCAAGAGGCGATTTTTGGCGACAGTACATTTAAGTAACTATACTATAGTAACTGTTTATACTAACCATAGTATTACATGTCATGCCTTTTTTAGTGTAACCAGGTTTATTCCCTTGCACTATTGACGTCATCACTTTATGATTTTATTGTGTCGTAACATTTTTATGAGAGTGGGCAATCATATGATTTTTTTACTCAGAAACTCCATGGTTTATTGACTGGTATGCACCCTGGTGTCCTCCATGTCAACGTCTAATGCCTGAACTTCGACGTGCCAGTCAACATTTCGAATCTGAAAATGTCAAATTCGGAACGGTCGATTGTACATTACACAGTGCACTATGTTCTCAACAAGCGATACGATCTTATCCAACAACAGCGTTATATAACGGAAGTAAGATAAATCACTTTCATGGAAAATTACAAGAACAGAGTATCGTTGATTTCGTGCAAGATATGCTGAACCCAGTGGGTAAGTTTGGCTCACGAATCAACTAAAGAGTTGCTTTTTAAAATTTATTCTTCATGTATTTCAGTTATAACTTTAACAACGGCTACGTTTAATAAACGACTGTTTCATAAACCATCTACGGAATTATGGTTAGTTGAATTTTTTGCTCCGTGGTGTGGCCCTTGTCAAAAATTATCTGCACATTGGCGGACATTAGCTAAAGAAGTAAGTTATAATTTGAGGGTCTAAATAGCAACAACTCCAAGTACATTTTTCAGTTCTTCTGTGTTCATTATTTTAACTTTTAGTGTTGTTTATTGCTCTTTCTATTTTCGAAGCGACAGTTTGCAGGTCCTTTTTAATAGATGTTTGATATATAGTTCGCTTTTAGTAATTATTGGTAACCATTATAAGTACATACTGTTGTTCTGTCTGGTGTTTTCTGGATAATGGTAACGTTCAAGTTTTATGTCAAAAATCTATTATATTAACATTTTAGTTACTAAAAGTAAACTATAAGGTTGAATGATCTTGATTAATCAGACATTAATACATCAACAGTAAGCAAATAAAATTATTTTTGAAAGTGTGAAGAAACTTAATTTAAAATTTTACAAATTAACTTCATAAAAATATATTATTCACATATAAATCTAAAAATTGTTTTCCTTATAGTATCATTTTTAACATAAGCTGAGTAATTTGTAATTATTATTTTTTTTTTGTATCAAAGGTTTCACATTTAGAGAATGTGTTTGTTGCGCAAATTGATTGCTCTGTAGAATCAGATCTGTGCCAAAGTCAAAATG
>JADQWA010000274.1:0-17500 GCA_018344505.1 Nebria ingens riversi | reverse complement strand
TATATATATATATATATATATATATATATATATATATATATATATATATATATATATATATATATATATATATATATATTATATATATATATATATATATATATATATATATATATAAACTAAATAGTTAACTAGAATATCACGAACTTGAATGACACGTGACATTAATTAGCCGGCCCTGGCTCATGTTTGAGAATTTTACTTAAGTTTTTAATTTGAAGTGATTTGTTAAGCGACCTTAATATAAAAACTGTTATCTAAGAATATATTATTAAGACGAATGTTCTACTTATCTAGAACTATTTTTCAGAAAAAAAGTTCTAATATTTTTTGGTATGGTATTTTTTCCAATTTTTCACTTCCAACCTGGAATACATATCCATGTGCTTTTAAATTGTTCAATTCATTTATCTGCTAAATGCTTACCTGTTTCAGTCGTTTAGATAAAATAGGTTCAATTTCTGGCCAAAGATTTTCCACAGCTTCTGGACCAACTTCTCCTATGACTTTATTAAATAATTCACCATTCTCTCCTCCGCCCATAAGGTTTTCAAAATTACACTACAAAAAATAAATATGTATTTAAAATAAATGATGCGTTTCTGAGCAAATCTGTGAAAATATTACATTTAATTTAGATTTCAATTGAATTGCAATACAAACTTCCAATGAAGTTACTAAATCGGGGATCGTGACGTCAACATACTTAAACGTTAAACTTATAAAATCATATTCAAATCGACGTGGGTAAAAAAAAAAAATAAGTAGTACTTATAGAACTATTTAAAATTTTTATACATTAAAAAAGAAACGGAATCTTTTCTATTTTACCATTTGTACGAATTTAGAGCAAATAATAATCAATGATTATCAAAATGTTGTCCAGTGTGAAATGAGAATGTATGCATATGTTCTGAAATTTTCAACTTTTTTGTTTTTTTTCGTTAATTCATTATTATTTGAAATTTAAGCGCAAACGAATAAACTTTCTTTGCAAACGTAGCCTCATATGTCTATAGGAAGGGCCATCTGTTGGCTTCTTTTTGAAGTGCGTGTTATTTCGACAGTTTGCAACACGGGACGCGCTTGACATTGATAGATATGTAGTGTCAAACCTTCTTATAGCTTTAACACTACATATCTATCAATGTCAAGCGCGTCAGTGTTGCAAACTATCGAAATAACACGCACTTCAAAAAGAAGCGAACAGATGGCCCATCCTATATTTAAAAAATTATTATTTACCTTCATAGATTTAAGACTCAATGCTAAATGAATATAGTCAATTGAGAATGCGTTATTTTTAAAAAGTAATTTGATATCAACTCCAACAAAAATATCGAAAATGCTCAATCTGAAGAAAGAAAAATATAATTTCTTTAAGATTTTCAGAAAACAAAGTAGATAAATATTTACGTAAATGGTCCATCGCCATATATATTGAATATATCGCCAACATTCCCAGTTAAATTATAGATGCCACTTATATCCAACTCATCAAAAGTTAAATTCATTTTGACATTATATCTCAACGGTGCTACGTTGATATCTTTGACAATAAATGTAGATAATTTTTCTATTTTTACGTTATCTAATGTTCCTTTGAATCTAAAAAGAAAATAGAAATAGTTAACATTATAATTTGATGTGTTTTTTAAGAATATATGTATTGGCGAAATTAACAGTTATCTGGTGGCGAAAGTAGCCACTATTAGAATTATACTAGGAGCAGCCATTATTTATTTATTTACGAGTTATCATAATGATTTTTTCACCGAGATTTAAAAAAAATACTCAGAAAAATGTCGTGTTGTCAATTGTCTATCTAATTCAAAGGAAAAAAAAGTACGATTCCATTACTTCCCAAATAAAAAGAAAGTGTGGTTAATAAAGAATAATAGTGGTAATTCAGTGAGGTTATGCCTATCTCAACTTTCAAAGTAAAATGAAAGTAAAGGACAAATGATCAAATATACTAGGAGCAGCCATTTTGCTAGCGACCGACGGTTGCTGTTTCTACGATAATTTCGTTTGCCAATATGTATCCCAGTAAACACAACTTGAAAGAGCATTATATATAGGTTAAGATTAATATTCTGTATTAAAAAATTGTAAATACCAGAAATAACCAATAAATTTATTTTAAACGTTAAACCAATACACATTTAGCCACATATAACATCGGGGTAACATATCGGATACGTGGCAAGTTCTACATCTCCACAACAAAACAAAGGTGTTAAATGTGACTAAATGTTCACTTGAATGATTATTTCATCTGATATGAAACAATATATAGATCTGTGCAGACAACATACAAGTATTACTTACATTCCGATTTCATGTGATATATCAATATCAACATGGTCGATAAGTAAAGGCTCTAAAGCCGGTAGTCCCAATTCGACAATGGCTTGAGTCATTCGATTTCTAAACTTTTCCATAAGATCCCTAAATTTATCGATAATACCATAAATTTCCTGACCGGCAGTTTCTACTGTATCAATTGCTATATTTAATACTCCTAAAAATAAAAATATATGCTTATATATATAAATATATATATATATATATATATATATATATATATATATATATATATATATATATATATATATATATCATTGATTTAAAATTGCACATTGTCAATGCTATAATCACGAAACTTTAAACTTGTATATGGCTCGCAAGAAAACCTCCAAAAAACTTTTCTAACCGGAAGTCCCTGTTTACTTTAGTAATTTTTTGAGAATTCTGCAATATCTCCAAAACGGCTGGACTTACAGAAAATATAATAGTATACAAAATGAAAGATATTAATACTATGCACAACTTTTGTTTGAAAATTTTCGTCAAAAAGTGTATAAATTGCTAATTAATATTTTTAATATCTTATTTATGTTGCCATGGTTACGTAGATATGAGAAATTATACTTTGGCACATAGTTTTAGTGTAAAAGTGTATCAAAGGTTAGTAAAATATTAAAAATATTATATATAAATATTTTGTTAGGTTCTTAGTTTATTTAAAGACATCATAAAATTAAAATTTTTGTATCTTAATAACTTCTCTATCTAAACAATATATACCTAATACGTATAAGAAAGTCCAGTGCAATACACTGCAGATGTTTTAAAACTGACATCATCAAAGAATTTTCCATTAAAGTAAAATAACAAAATGAATAATTAACCAGTAAATATTTAGTCGAATGTATCATATCGGAGAATAACACGTTCGTGTAAAGTAAAGAAACGTACCCGATATGTCTGCAACGTAATCTAAACGTCACATGTGACTAAATGCTTATTGGGTATGTATTCACATGAGGCTCAAATTCAGAATTCGTTATTCAATCAAATATATTCACTAACATTTGTAACCGACGAGGTAGTCAGCTTTTATGAAACCAAGTATCATATATTTGTTAAGAACAGGTAAATAATTATAATCAATCATTATTATTTTCGTTGTAATTAATTAGTAGACTGACTGCATAACTGACTGATTGACTGGATACCATAAATTATTAAAATAATGTAACTACAAAAGGCAAAACAGCTGACTAGCACCGCGGGTTGTACAAGCCTAGGCGTTTTTATTAATATAAAAAATTCATCTATAATGTAGATATTAAAAAGTTGTTGCAGTGCTTTTGCCATTTTTGACATATTCACTTGTGCAATAATATAATTTCCGTTGTAATAGACCTTATATAATTATCTACGCCAACTATAATTAAATATTAGTCATATATTAATGCTTTTGTGATGGTATGTTAGATCTTAGAAAATTTACTCATTGCAAATATGTATTCAAGTTACATGCTACAAGTTATACAAAATAATTTTTAGTCAAGTCATAATAACAAGTTTTTTTTAGTATGTAATATTACTCTGGTGTGCAAAGGTTGCATGCACATTGACAAAATGCGTAATAGGAGATATTAGCACGAATATGTGGTCTATTATACTGTTTCTCTCCAAATTTCCCCTTGTCTTTCTTTTGTGCCTTTTTAGTGCCAGAGAATAATCTCATCGAGCTGTTAATCCAAAAATAATGGTTACCTTTTAAACATTTCCTAGACATTGTTCTAATTGGATAGAAAATTGAATAAAAAACTAAAATCTATGACTGGTATTTTCAAATAATAATTTTTGATATTGGGAGATGCTCAATCATTATGTGGTTAGCGAAAATAGGCAGTGTTATTCTTATAAGGACAAAACGTCGTTTCAAAGGAGTGAGGAAACGAATTTTCAAATTTTGAATAAACGTTTTTTGGTCGTAGTATGATAAATAAAATAATTACGTAAAATGTAAAATGTAGGCGACCCTTATTTCTGCACTACATATCTATCAATGTCAAGCGCGTTAGTGTTGCAAACTTTTGAAATTACACGCACTTCAAAAAGAAAGCAACAGATGGCCCACTCTATGTGTATTTGATACAAAAAGTATAGATTAGAATGTTTTAACAAGATGAGTGCTGATTTAAATATATAAATAAATTGCTATTTTATATTTGATGGACATTCTTTGCATCACAATAAATTACTTTTTATTCGTGTCGCATTACCTATCTGTTTCTCCTTGGTATAATATAGGTATTAGATTTTAATTGAAGCATGCTTAATGCTTTTATGGTTAGCGAGAATTTATTGGGGCCATAAAAAATCTCTGAGAACTTAAAATACAATATAGGCATTGATACTTAAGCATAATAAAAATTGGCGCAATTTTTAAAATGGTAATATTAGTGGAAATTAATGTATGTTACCTTACCAGTAAGTTACCAATTTTCGGTAACTTACCAATAGTAACATGTCGCTTCTATGACTCAAAATTGAATTCTAAACAATATTAACTTAAAACAAGTCGAAACTTTAGCCAAATATTGAATATAATACGTATGTATAGTATTATTGCAACAAACTATACCGAAAAAATAATTTTGTATGGAAATGAACCGAATTTACAATTACGAAGTCCAAATTTGACCACATTACCACATTATTTAACGGATATAACTTTGTAGATAATGAAAGAGATTATAGTTTTCAAAATATATGTGCAATACATGTGACATGCTTCTATCGATATCACTACGACCATAAAGTAAAAAATATATATGTAAAAGTTGCAAATCCAGTAGCAGTAGACCGTGCAATCATGATACAAGAAAATAAATACTTTCTTTTCTTATTTTATATATCAAATATTTGAGAAAATATTTATAGATTCCATTCGTATATTAAACAAATACCAATAATGTTCATAATTAATTGATTACTTTTTAATGGATACGTATACAATGTTGATTATATATGTATATAAAAAATAGTTTACATTGAAATTAATAGCACGCAAGTTTAGCGCTAAATAATTAACTATTCAAGGTTAATTCATTAATGTAATTAAAAATAAACAACACTACCTTTGGATGCATTTGCTAATGTATCAAGTACGGGTCCTATAACTGGAATTTTCGCAACTGTTTCTTCAGTAATAACGCACGTAAATGTAGCTATTAAAATAAATATTTTAGCAAGAATCATCTGAAAAGAAATAAAATTATAAACATTTTGACGAAATAAAACCAAAATTATGATAAACCTTTGTGCCGGTTTCAATAGTCGATTTGCACTGTGTACGTCTTATTTCTAAATCACATATTCAATTCGTTTTTATCAACGACGAAACTTTAGATAAATTTAATTTTAACACTCAAAAATAATCAGAAAATACAAAATTCAAGTGCTGCTTATTAAGCATTTTGTTGTGATCTAAGCAACTGCTAAAGATAAATGAGACTTTATAATAGGAAAATTGCACAGAAAATGAATCATGTTAGTCCTTGTAACAAGACATAAGCGTAGACGCGATAATGCTAAAACAGAAAAAAATAAATTAACATGTTTATCTACTATGCAAACTTGTCAATATTTATAGATAACTATTCATATACATTTTTTAATAGATAATTATAAGTATTTTTAAAGAAAGGTTCATATGCTGTCGTTAATATAAAAAGACAATAATAAGTCTGTGCATCGAAACAAATACATATACAAATGTCAATATAAAAATATCAATGCAAAAAGACTTGGATAATAGCACTATAGGCTAACTGACATACTATAGGCGTGATCTTTGGTAGAATACTTCTAAATTCATAGCAAAACGTAAAATGTTAGGTTTGATTTATATTATGTTCTGCAAATCGTCACTAAGATCCTAATTTTTCATTCCTAAATCCATAAATTGGTGAAAATAGTTGATTTACGAAACACGATTCCTAAAAGTTGCTGAACAAAACAATCTGATAAGAATATTCTTTTTGGTTTAGAAATTATTATCTGCTTCGCCTTGATTAAATAATAATTACGATAATAATTATTAAAATAATTATGTAAACATAACAAACATAATATTATTAACACAGCTTACAGAACATTATGTATTTGTTCCTAATTATTATAAGATACCTTTTTTTTAATAAAAATGTTAAATTATGTAGTTTAGCTGGGATGTATATTATCATGATCATTTGTAATTTTTTATTTATTATTAACTAGTTAAACTTCTGATGAAGGCATTTGTGATGCCGAAACGTTGAGCCCTGAATAAATAATTCAAATAATTTACTGTATTCCCAAGGATTTTTCCTTATTCTTAATAATAAGATTTTTGCGCTCGTATTTATGCAAGTTTATAAACTATTTGGAAAATAACGCGCTAGGTGTATGTTCACAAAATCAAATTATATGCATTCATTATATTTACTACTAACTAGCATAATATGTGTTATGTGTATATTCTACGTATTTACATTTTGCAGCGAATATCTTAATATATGTCGCTGTGTATCCGTAAAATATTTTCGAGCATAATATTTTCAGTGTAATACATTATATTTAGAAACATTAACCCGTAAATTCCAAAATACAAATTTTGAAGTTTGTATGCTGCATGAATATTTATGAATTATGCATACATGGTATATACATATTTGTATATCCATATGAAATGAATTTTTTTTTTCTTATTATAGAGCGCCGTATGGGCAAAGATTTAATGCAATACATCGTATCAAAATAAATTAAATTATTCTTTATATAAGATTTAAATAGTGTTTAGTGCATATTTGGCCTTTTTTGTTGGTTGGTTTATAGGTTTAAAATTGAAACTATCCTGTCTCGTGCATAATATCTATAGTGTGTCTATATATGTGTAAAACATATAAATAGATATTTATTGATATTTTAGAATATTTTTAAAATGTGACGTAAAGCAACTTAGTTCTGAAGTAGCCATACGTGTAAATAATAATTATACTGACTATCGATAAAGATGTTTTGTATATACAATTATTAGGCACTAGAGTAAAATAAAATAACTACGCCTATGGCATAGAGATGTAAATGAATTTATAATACATAACATGTTTTGTATGGTTAGTCAAACATGAATAAAGTCCAGTTTTGTAGCGATTGTATATAGTTAGTACTTCACAGTCATAAACGATTATTAAAAAACTCCAAAATTGTTTGCTAACCGTTGGTTTTCCTATCGTATTTTGTTGGTTTTTTTTGTTGCAAAAAATATATCTATTTGCCATTTCCGTTGTTTTTTATATTGATTAAATAAAAACAATTTTTAATTCTGAATATATTTTAGTAAAAATGTTGTCACATTATTTTTATAATATTGCCACATTTTTATATAATTTGTGAAATTTAGTACTATCGTCACATGGTGTACCACATTTCCGCTGTAAAACAAATTTCGAAAATACACCAATTTTTCTTGATTACCTTTTCGAAAAATTGTAAAGCTAATTCAATCTCACCAGTAGGGCAACGAGAAAACGATGATTCACATTTACCTGTATGTAGTTTCATGGTGAAACCTTAACTTTATAAATTTATTTGAAGTTCATAAAAATGTATTAAAATATGTATATAAATTTAAAATAAGTCTTATTTGCATTTAGATTTATTTCATTATTCACATCTCATATGATTTAAATTATTATTCTATTTATAAGTTCAAATCAACTGACTTTACGTGGTTTTCATTTACGCCAATTTCCTTGACGGTTTGTATTCCCGGAATCAATTAGGGTATTACGAAGGATTCCTGTATTTATATGTATTGCCAGTTTCTCTGAAATATTTACGTAACCTATTAAGTAAATGGACAAAGCATGTTACTTTGACTAGAGGAGAGTGTCAAATATAACGTAAACACAAGTATAGAATTGTTTATCACATGTAACATTGTCTATAAAGGTCAATGTTATTGTTTTTTCCAGTTATAATATTACCACATCAAATCAGATAATATCTAATGTGTATCTTTAAAAACGATTGATAAGTTGTACGTTTCATTACCATTAAAATACAGTAACAAAAATATCATTCGAAATGTATTTATAGACGTCTATAATAGTCTATTAAACTTTAATGGCACTATTTTCGTCAGTTTGCTCGGTACCTATTCAATTTAATAAACCATTTAATAACAAAATGTCCAATGAAATTAGTTTAGTTGCGAGGTAAATTTTAATAAGATATTATTTTATTTTATTTAACTGGTCCTTAAATAGTACATCAATAACATGTTTTTTACAAGACATGATGATTATAAATTAAGACGTCCATTGATATACAAAATATATATGCATGGGATATCCGATTTTGAATATTCGTTACATAGGAATCGTACAAGCGTAGAAAAAAATTGTTGCCATAACGAAGAACTTGGTTGTCTCATTTTTCACTAAAACAAGTATTTTAGCTCTTTTTTGGCGCCCAATAATTCCGGAAATTAATGGCTAAGTAAGTTTAAAATACGAGCGGCACGAATTGTGTACCCATAGATTATGTATATCAAATTTGGTGTTAATCTGTTCAGTATCTTTAGAGATGGAGGAGCGACAAATTTTGGTCTTACGAACGAACGAATAGCGACTAACATCCAATTATATGTTATTTTAGATTCAGGGCGACGAAAGACGAATTTATTGTTAAAGAAAATTGTAATTCGAGATATTTAGGTATATAGACACACGACCGAACGCTTTAGCTCTTCGGTACTACGTACGGTGAGCTAAAAATGAGGCAACCAAATTCATAGTTATGGCAACAATTTTTTTCTAAGTGTGCAAAGACTTGCAAAAAAATATTCTCGTACGATATCCCTGGAAAGTAATCTATAGGATATTCCATCATAGGAATATTAGGGATCTGTAAAGGATAACCGTAAGTAAAAGTATAAGGGTTAAATAAAGTAAACATATATCTGATTAATTGTTACTGCGTTTAAATTACTCGGTAAATATGATAACAATAAATATATGTCCGAATTAAAAATATATGTTTGTGTTCTGAATGGTTTTTTATCTTAATTTTGGCCATATAATGTAATGCAATGCACGCATTGCATCTTTTATCTGACCCAATCCCAAATTGAGTCTGTCTTTCTGGTTTACCGAAGCGCCAAATTCTTTACTAGCATCTATAATTTTCTTGGCTACATCAATAAGTGCCATTTTTGCGCTGTTGATCATAGTTCGAATGTCAACTTCGCCTGGGTTTATTGCTTCCTTTAAGATTGCTGGGAGTTTCTGCGAAGTAGCATCTATATAAAAAAAAACTTTTATGTATATCTAGTGAGAGAGGGTTATAATTAAGTTTGCTTCTCAAATGCACAATGATAACATTGCTACAGAAGAGAAAACAAGTTGCAAATGTAGCGTGCAAGAATAATAATTTATTTAACAAAAACATTCCAAGTTTTTAATTGGATTAAATAATATGTTGGAAAATTCCGAAAATACTCAGACTCGACTCAGGGAATGTCAAAAGGTGTATTTCCGTTAAAATCTCGAGATTGAAAATTTTCATGATTACAATACTTCCTTATATACATTCGTATAAGAATCATCATAGTAACGATTGAATGAGAAACCGAACAAAAATAATTCAAGTATAATACATTGATATATTTAGAGAGAGAGACTGTTGAATAATATATTTTTGATTTTGAGAATATTAGTCTGTTACTTACAGGTACATACATACACACATACATAACAAAACAGATTGTGTGTTCTTTGCTTTGTATGCTACATTACGTACGGCTCGTTACAGCGAATTCAGAGCAAAGTTTATCTTTTCGTTTGTCTAATATAACAATCGATCACACACTCTGTAAACTTCAAATTCGACATTACATTCAGAGGTGTTTTTCAAAGAGTTATCTACTCTACTTTAAAATGAAAATTCTGGATTTGGATAAGTATTTTTAATACCTATAAGTTTTACTACATTTTGATGGGTTTAATTAATTCCATATGAGATAATTTTTGAAGTAGAATATGCTCTTAGAAATAGAAAGGATGATCAATATTCAATAAATTAGTATGTCTCACATTATTAGAGTACTGTATGGGAATATTCTTGATGTTATGTATGTATAACATATATTAACAAATGAAACTTACCAATAGGAACACATTTAACAGTAGATATTCCAATTAAAACACAAGTGAAAATTTTAAACAACATTTTACTGTCGATTTGTTTTTTCTTTTGCGTAATAGAATTATCTAGTTATAGAAATATGTATAGTGTATACAATTTTATGTACATGTATACGTATGTTGGTTTCAAACATGAAAATAGTTATGCATGTGACATAATCATTTGAAAATTGAGCCAATTTAACGAATTTATATTTAAATATTGTTATTATACTGATAACTATCTTTTTGATAGTGAAATTATACTGATTAACATTATTTATATTATATTAAGTAGGTATCTATAATATAGAACCATGTGCATTAAGTTAACATTTGTATAATTTCCCGAGCTGAATCATAAATGTTCCATATTGGAAACTTTTCATTTTACGAGATATGACATGAAAATATATAAAATAAATGTATTTATTGGAAAATATTATTAGGCATACCTCTAACTTCAGTTTAATATTCATCAAAGTAGTCCCTCGGGATATTCCTAAACTTACTCGATTTTGCAAGTTTCAGGCGCAACTCTGAAATCGTCTGCTCTTAGCGTTTTTAAACACAGCGGCTTGGATTATTGCAAGTAACTCACTATAAGTTTTTAAATCGACAATTTACTTTTGTGGCAAAAGTTTCATGGCAAATAATAAACGACGTGAGACATGAAGCACAACTAATCATTTTCTACGTTTTTTTCCGCCACACATCATTTTGTAAGTGTACAGATCGGTATAGTGGTCTGAATTCAGAATTCAAAGTACACAGATATCTCAAAATTGAACAAAATAATCAACATGATTCTCACTTTTTGTCTTGGAATATTTGTATTATTTTATATTAAATTATAAATATATAAAAAAGTCAATTTGTTTACGGACTTATTTTGTCTTGTATCTTAAAACTCATACACGTCCAATTTAACACTATTGACATTTTTGTTTTACGGAATGGTCAAAGTTTTTTGATGCCTTTCAGTTTAGTAAAATTGAAAAGCTTGCGATAAGTTGAGATTATTTATTTTCTACTATCACAATGAATGCAAGTTACGGAGGTGATTATCGGAAAACCAAGAAAAGAGGTGACTGGATAAAATGCCTCAATCATAGTCTATAGTTCCAAAAAAGATGTACTTGCGTTCGAAAATCTACATAAAGATGGAGAAAAGTATGCAGCGAAAAAAAAAATAGATTTTCTACTAATTTAAAATGTTTCATCTGATTTTTCATATATGTTTCATCTCACCTCCTTGATAGAGGGGAAATTGATTTTGTCAGTGATGATTTATTTATATATCTAATATTTTAAAGATTTTTATGTGAAATAGTTATGCCAAAACTTGATAATAAAAAATATTTGTTTTTTTTTAGTTATATATTGTCAAGGGTCAGCATTTCCATCTCCGAAAAAAGTCCCGGATAAGCTATCGGGTAGATAGTTCAATTGTTTACATGCAAAATTTCTGTGCTTATCGGTCAAATAGTTATTTTTGCGTAATGAACCTATTTTTTTTGGCATTTGTAGCAAATCAATGATGTAAATAAAGTGAAACAGGGAACATTAGATACTGTAGAAACAGACTATCTATTACTGCCTGAATTCACAACTTCTTTCAAAATAAACAAATGTAAGAGCCCAATAAAGGTATAAATAAAGTAAATCAAATCTTATTATATCTCACTACGTTTATTTTACTCAAGAACATCAAATTCATGTCTATCAATTAAAAATATATTTTTAAATTCATTTTACCCAGAACTTAATTTATATAGTTGTTTAACTAAATCTTGCCCATCTGGGGTAAGATATTTCGTTTCTAACAAACGCATAGCATCGTTCGCATTCAAAAATGCTGACTTTGCGTGAATCGCAGACGGCGTAATGTCGTGGGCGAATCGTTCTACGAGTGATTTCTGGCTGTCTTGAAGCGCGTGCTGGAATGTTTGTAACCTGTTTGTTACCTGTCCCAATCCCAAATTAAGTCGGTCTTCCTTGTTTGCGGAAGCTACTAATTCTTTTCCAGAATTTATTATTTTTTCAGCTTCATCCACGGCACCGCTACTTACATCAGTGAGAGCCAATTTTGCGGTGTCGATCATAGCTCGTACTTGTTCTTCAACTGGACTTAATGCTTCCTTTAAGTTTTCTTGTAGATTTTGCTGCGCAGCATCTATAGAAAAAGTACCTTTATGTATGGGTCTTGGATATTTCTAGTTAGATAGCTAGAAATTAATAGTTACCCTATTCTAGGATTAACGAATGAACTATAATATGTGAAATGGTACATTTCAATTTTTAAGAATACAAAATAAGTTTTAAGGAATGATAAAACGAATTTTAAGCTAATCAATATGACAATTGAAATATATGATACAACTGTATCATATATTTCAATTGTCATATTGATTAGCTTAAAATTCGTTTTATCATTTCTTGAAACTTATTTTGTATTCTTAAAAATTGAAATGTACCATTTCACATATTATAGTTCATTCGTTAATCCTAGAATAGGGTAACTATTAATTTCTAGCTATCTAACTAGAAATATCCATATAAATATCATTCTTTAAAAGTTATTTCTAATTTCGCAAAGATAAAATATTTACGTAAATGAGAAAATTTTGATTAATTACGCGTGAAAGAATAAAAATATAGGTATTTAAAATCAATCCGTTCGGATTTATATATATATATATATATATATATATATATATATATATATATATATATATATATATATATATATATATATATATATACTCTAGGATAAATACTGTTCCTAAAAAAGGATTGGACTTATTAACAATTTCAGAACATTATAAATTATAACATACATTCATATACCGATCAAATGGGGTTTCAGAAAACTCTTTCATATCTTGATAATCTTTCGCCATTAACTAAGAAATAACTGATATTGGTGCAAACTAACGAAAGTAAACTTACCTACAGGAGCACTTCTAACAGTAGATATTCCAATTAATAGGCAAGTGAAAATTTGAAGCAACATTTTGTTTCTTGATTTGT
Organism: Nebria ingens riversi; assembly: GCA_018344505.1. Lineage (NCBI taxonomy): Eukaryota > Metazoa > Arthropoda > Insecta > Coleoptera > Carabidae > Nebria > Nebria ingens. The sequence goes on along the minus strand of JADQWA010000274.1, from coordinate 3,938 downwards.
ATTTTCTTTTGCACATTAAATTTATCTGGTAATAGTAATATATTTAGCTTACAACGTATATATAGGTATGAAACTGATACGACAATAATTATGCATGTGACATAATTATTCGAAAATTGAACTAAATTGACGACTTTATATTTAAATACTGTTCTTTACTGATATGCTATCATTCGGATAGGGTAATAATAGTGAAAAGCAAAATTTCTATTTTATGATTAATAAGTATATTTGTTAATCAACACTAAATATATGATTAGGAATGGTGACGTAAAATGAGAATGCAGTTATAGATAGAAGATTATTTACGTATATATTTTTAATGTTCTGTTTAATATTTTCGTTTCTCTACTATTCTATTTATATACAGTTATATTAGATATTATTAAAAAAATTGATATATTTATAAAATAAAAACAAATATTGCAGCTAATGCGAGTGTCTATGAGGATCTAGTACGTAGAAAGGTAACTATGGTGACCATCTTCTTGCCACGCACGTTACACCCGAAGACTGTAAAGCAAGATTAAGTTTGATTGGTTCTTTCGGCCTTAGGCTGGCCCTGTGTAACAACATTATCAAACTGTATAGATTTCTATAACATCTCTGTAATATGCAAATAGCAGCACTTTTACTTCAGTATGTCTCAGTTATATGAGCCCCTGTGTTGACTACAGAATGTTTCAATAAAAAAACGACTTGAAATTAGGCACAAATTAAGGTAGCTGTTGAGACAAGCTCCTGTCATCACAAATTTAGTTGTTATTAGATATATTACCAAATCAAATATATATATATATATATATATATATATATATATATATATATATATATATATATATATATATATACATATATATACATATTATATATATATATATATATATATATATATATATATATTTTATATATTTATATATATATATATATATATATATATATATATATATATATATATATATACATATATATATATATATATATATATATATATATATATACTTTACTTTTTTATACGAAGTAATAAGTAAGTATTATAATAATGAAAAAAATCGATCTCGAGATTTTAACGGATATACACTTTTTGACCTTCTCTGAAGCGAGTCAAACTAGTTTTAGAATGGTGTCTGTTTGTATGGGCAAAAACTGTTGAAGGTAAAATTATGAAACTTTAAACTTAAGTATTGTATGCAGCTGGCAAGAAAACCTTTTATTTTTTAATAGAATAGCCAAACCGGAAATGCATGTTTACTCTAGTCATTCTTTGTGGTTCTTGCAATATCTCCGAAAGAACTACACTTACAGTAAAAATAGTTACTTTTAAAATCGAAGATATTAATATTTCGCGCAACTTATGTTTGAAATGTTTCTTCAAAAACTGTACCAATTACAAGAATATTGCTCATTATTTACTCTTAAATTTCTTATTTGTGTTGGCATAGTTACGTAGGTATGGGAAATGATATTTAATAAATCCTATCAGCTATACCTGTCAAGTGTTTAACAGGGAAATAAAATAGACTAAAATAATTTGGGATTTGATATTGATTGTGCAAAATTTATTTAGATAGAAGTGGTTAGTGATATATTTCAAATATTGTAGTATTAAAGAATATTTATTCTGTAAGGTATTCAATTTATTTGAAAGCTAACAAATTTCTGGCCATAATATAATGAATAATCAAATTTTCTCATCTGGTATACCTACTACGTATAAGAAATTCCTAGTTTGATTAATAAAGTCTACTGTGGTAACACATTTTTAATAACAATATTTTTGTTGTAATTACTAAAAACTGATTTGTGATATATTTTATTTGGGTTAATTGAACAATGAATATTTTTTTTCTTAATTCAACCTATGGGTTTACTTATACCATTATATAACAAAATTATTAAGAAAAATACAACTTAAGTTATTTTTCGAGGTTCCACTAATCTAATAGCCCGGTATATTGCAGCCCCCATTTATAGGAAAACGAAAAATATTCATATTAATGCATTTACCTATACAAGTTTAAAACACAATAACTACATAATACATAAGCGATATAATTAAAAAAAGAAAAAGTTATTTATGTAACAAGTGTTAAAAGTATCATTGGATTTTGTGTTATTTTTTCTACAACCATTGTTAAAAATTTGAAATAATTTTTGGCAGGTAATGATTTATTTAATGACAAAACAAAAATCATATCTGATGTTTTGTCAATTGATTGAACAATTGAAAACTGTTTATTAGTTATGTTGAATTTTCAAAAATTCATACGTAATTCATATACATAACGGTCGAGATTGAAGAAACTGCTAATATGGGTTATTTGTTGATAGCAAAAAGAACTAGTTTTGGATACTTTATTTAACACACTTTCCAATAATATACCATTTCTAATTCACTAGGCTACCGTTAAAAAGCCTGCTATTAACAGTGGCCGTAGAAAAACTTAATTATTGCATAGACGTATAGAATGGGTATAATAGGTACCTAATATACTAGCAATAACTATTTATTACTTTGAACGTTTATGATAGTTTAACCATATTCCTCCTACTTTACTTAACATAAGGTTTTGAGGGTCTATTTCAAATGTCGGTGAGGTTTTAGGATTCATTTTAACTTCAAAATTGGTAATGACAGCTACTAGAGCAGCCTTTATTTGAGCAAGAGCAAATCGGAAACCTAGAAGAAATATATACCATATTATTACGATAATATTAATATATTCATAAGCATATCCGAAATAAATAAACAAAAATAAACTTATAAAGGAATTAACTGATATTATTATAATCTCTGAACTCTCACACCAGAAAAGTGAAAACCGATGTAAAATATATCTATAGTACCTACATATATATTTTAAAATATCTCGAAAGTATAAATCTATAAATTTTATGATACTGATAGCTATTTTATATCTAACTGATATATTGTATATAATAAAGTAAATTGATGAAAAAAGATGTGAAATTTGGTGTCTATCAATTTATAATAATGCTATTATTGTTGAAGTAAACTAGAAAGATATTTTAGAGTATATAAAGTAATATTAATGTAATATATACCTAAACACATTCTCGGTCCCTCTCCAAACGGTAAATAAGCACATTTTGGTCTGGCACTTTTGGCTTCGTCAGTGAATCGTTCTGGGTCGAATTTCTCAGGATCTGGATAATACGCTGGATCGTAATGAATCGCGAAAACTGGAAAAATGATGGGCATTCCTGGCTCAATGGTTATAGTTGGACCAGTATCGTCATATGTCGATGATGGAAATGTAAACGCTTTTGTACATTGTTTTGCCAAAAACATACCTGGTGGATATTTTCTTAATGTTTCTAAAATAAAGTAAAACTTAGTTATTTATGACGCTGACCATTACTAACCAAACGAATCAATCTTTCCGTATACTTTTATGCTATGAATAACAGAAAACATATTTACGCGTGTTATGGATTTAATTGTTTCCCCTCATTTCTTACCTATTATTTTTTATTCGTTAGTATACACTTTATTGCATTTTGCATATCGAGTTAGTTTCTCAATTACTAATTTAATAATGCAGTACTCAGTAATAATATTAAAATCAGTCAGTAATAATTAGAATTGCAGCGAAATGGGATGTTGAATATCATCCGGTCGTTGTCGTTCTATACAAGTTTTTATACTACATTATATTAACGCAAATTACGGTAGTATGAAAAATAATTAAAATAAAATACGAAAAGAAGAATTTATTTCAAAAGTTTGTAAATTAGATTCGTATTTTATAGCATTTAAAACCAATGACGAATTAGTAGTGGACTATTTTTTGAAATCGAAAATTCTGCTTCGAAGAAATACAGAAAGAAACTATTAGTAATAATAAATATTATAATTTTAGTTTACTATATAAATAAGTACACATTTTTTTCAATAGCATATATATATATATATA
>JADQWA010000273.1:10164-75164 GCA_018344505.1 Nebria ingens riversi | reverse complement strand
TAAACACTGAAATATCGAAACGAATTACGATTTATTCCAAAAATATAAACTGAGATTTTTCTATTCAACACTACACTTGTGCAAATGTGCGCACTTGTTCTAGTGATGCAGCTGAGGCTTAACAACTCAAACAATACCCACAATTCAATGGTGTATTTTAACACTCATATATTCATGGGCCCCCTTTCGACAATAATAAACTTATACATTCGACTGGCGAGTTCGTGCGCCAGCAATATATAAGTGATAACTAATTTCGCAACTAGAGGGTCAAATTTCATAACTCACTATTAGTTATGACAGGTCAAATAATCTATAATGACTAAAGTAATAGAATATCAAGAGGCTCAAACTCCTAAGATTTCTTCGAAGTGCTTTAAATACAGTTTTAATAAAAGATCTATTTGAAACTAAAATTCGATTAACCAAAATATTTTATTTGTTTAGTATTTTTGTTTTAAAGTGTTTAAACTTGATTTTTATAAATCTCTGTTATCATCAACATCAAATGACAATAATTTGTGTGATGTAGTGAAGTAGTATGAAGAGGGTTGACAGATTTCACGCCCTAAGGGTTACAATATCAATATTGTTCAATTTATAGACGATATAGGTACTTAGTACGCTATTACATACCAGACACGTGACCACTAAGGCCTCTGTGTTCAGGGACATCAATATTGCTTTAGTCCATATTACATTTGATTAATTATTATATTCAACAAACCTAAAGCCTAAATCTATCTTCAAACATATTAAATCCTAAATAATTATTCAATAACCGAACCCAAATCTATCCATCTATAATATACATGAACTCCTAGATAGTTATTCGACAGATAAACTAACCTAGATTTAAGTACCGGTTATAGTATATACATATCAAATGAAAACATCCCTATAAAAGAATAAAATACATTGTCGCCAACGTTGAGCATGATATGTCTTCACGTACTTGACGTAGCGTGACTAGATTTCACGCTCAACTTCACCTATTGTAACTAGTTCTTTTAGTGCCATACCAACCATTAAAAACTAATAATCCCTGCGCTACTGCTCAGTAGGACCACTCGTTTGAAAATACAAAAGATATAAAATTGTTTAGAAAAGTATTCGCATACATACACGCCTTTTCCCATCAATATTATTATTACAAACTTAGTTACTCATATAAATAAATAAATATCTTGTTAGGGATATAATTGATAAGCTACCAAACACTATATATTAGATAGAATAACGTTAAATTGAATTTTAAAAAAATCTGCAACTTGTAAAGGAACTACTATATATATATATATAGTTCCCTAGTAAAAATCTTTTCCTAAATGTGAAAGAGGAAAGAGATGTTTGAAAGGGAAGAGAATTGTTTGAAATGAGAAGGCTCTCCTCTCTCGTACAATAAATAAAGGGTGATTTGGTGGATTGGGAATGCCTTTCTTCTTATGCATGCTGATGTTGAATACGCGGCGCTGGTATACGTACTATGCTATGCTATGATGATGTATAAATCTTATTATTGTCGAGAATACGCGAATGGAGTCAACATCGGTCGCGGGCCTGATAGCCGCGCGAGCCGGATACGCGGCCATGCTTAAATTAAATATTGCGGCCACGGTCACCCGGTTCTACAAGCGTTGCTGGTTGCGTACATTAAGAGTTGATATTTACTTAAAAACAAACACAATTAAGCATTTATTTACTCCGCACTGGACTTCCTTATACGAATTGTATTTATGATTAAAAATAGAAACTTAAATACAAATATATGCAATTGTTTATCAACAAATAGAAACATATTTATATGAAATATATTCGCTATAACAAAGCAATTTTCAGAACATCCATAACACAGAAACCGGAAGTTATTTCAAGAAACTCCTCAAACAAAAAGTGTAGACAATTGTATTACCTCTCATTTACTTCATAAGTAAATTTCCGAAATAATCCATAGTTCGTCTTAAAATAGACAAATCTACAATTTCTAGTTAGTGAATTATTGCAAAAAAAAACTAATTAGTTCATCGAAACTTAATTAATTATCATGTTTTATAATCTTAAACCAGCAGTAAGAGTTAATAGTATATACAGATAGATCTGTGTTCAAGTGTTCAATATGGATTAACAGACGCTTAAAATCTAGACATCGTAATTACAATTATTTATTACTTCGTATAAAAAAGTAAAAATTGTGTTTTAATCCTTGTTACACCGGAATTCTTTGATTTGAATTGTAACTCAGCTAGTAATAAGTATCAAATTTGTTTCGACGTTTACAATAAATAAAATAAAGTATTATAACTATATGTGTTACCATGGTAACAAAAGTAATTTAATAATTATTTGAAACCATTCGTAAGTTTTATAATTGTTCTATTAGCTATTATATATATTATATACTATTATATATATGAATATATGTATATATATATATATATATATATATATACTATATATATATATATATCTTATATATATCTCTTCTATATATATATATATATATATATATATATATATATATATATATATATATATATATTATATACAAAAGTATATTTATATATATATTTTATAATATATATATATATATATATATATATATATCTATATATATATATATATGTATATCTATATATATATATTTATAATATATCTATATATATATATATATATATATATATATATATATATTATATATATATATATATACGCTATTATATATATATATAATATATATATATATATATATATATATATATATATATATATATGTATATATATATATATATATATATGTATCTCTATATCTATATATATATATATATTATATATATGTATATATATATTGTATATATATATATATATATATATATATATATATATATATATCTTCTATATTATATATATATCTATATATTATATATATATATATATATATATATATATATATATATATAAATATTTAAATAAATAATGATATAGCTACAATATATATTTCGACACAACCTAAAACTGTAACAGAACCCTATTTAACATAGCCCCGCCTATATGAAATCCGCCGCCATTCTGTGAACCCAAAAACTTCCCCTAACAACACATTCCCCCAGATGGGAAAGGGTCGTGTTGGCCCCCCACCATCACTATCGACTCGGCGTCGCTCTCAACGGAACCGAACTGAAAGCTAAGGTAACCATAGCAACCTGGTTAACCTTCTAGGGCGGTACTCTAAAAACATATCGAATTATCCGACGCCTAAATCCAATAATCACATGACAAAGCGGTCACAGATACGTACATATATATCTGTTCTGCTTGCTATCTACCGAATCGTGTGTAACATGTACAAATCGCTTTTTCTCATTTACCACACTATATTATCTATTTACACTTATACACACACACACACATTTTCTGAATATTGAAGAAAAAAACAACAAATAATGCAATAGCTGTAAAAATGTTCCTAGTTGCCCCTAAAAACTCATCTTTTCCAAACACGGGTTCATTACAAATACAATTAACTTTAGAACCACGTTAAAGACTTTAATAAATTTGTAATAAACGAATTATAACTTTATTAGCTCAACGGACTTGTCACATGTGTGCTTTAAGAGTGAGCGTAAGACTTAAGTCATTGTAGATTATAAACTGATTTGTTTGTAAATCGAAACAAAAGAACACAACTCCCTTTTTACTCTGTTATACGAAGTAATAAGTATTGTTTTTTAGAAATCAAACTTTTTCATTTTATGAGTATCACTCATGTCACTTCTGTGCCCTGAAGTGTCCCGTTTGACACGTAAAAGTTTTTGGATACAAAATAAATTGTTTTTAAAACAATAAAAGTCTTTTTTGTTTTGAAAACAAACGATAATCTCACGAATTGTAAATAATATTATTACGCGTTTCACTTTTGTGCCCCAAAAGTTATTTTAATTGTATATTCTGTATATTATTTAAAAATTCTATAACGAATTCTGAAACGAATATGCGAATTAGTATAGAGTTTCTATAAGAGATACAGAATAGTACTAATAGTCGCTACAGGCAATAGACACACAAAATTCTATATTATTTTCAAGGCTATAGAAGTTACAGCATTTATAGATCTTACAAACGTAAACGTTTAAGGATTGAAATAAATTATTTTTAAAATTAAATCAAATGACGAATTTAGAAATAAAACAAAAAACCTCAAACTGAAAATATGATTATAACGCAAATACTCAATATAAAGCCTTTACCAAACAACAAAGCCATTATTACATTATGTAAATACGTTTTTCGGAAAATATATTCAAATTGTTTTATCTCTTTATACGTTGCACTTGCGCAGTGCCCCCCCACCGTGAATTCGGATTTATTGAGTGAATTCTCCTCCACACAAACCCCCCAGTTACCCCTACAAGTCCTGAAGCAAATTTCGTTATTAGAACTCACTGTTTATTTCCCCGCTTGTCTATGTGTGTTGGAGTGGTGGAAACGGGGCACTGAAACCATTTTCAGATTGTGTATTTCAGTTGTGTGGCGTTCAAACAAATATTGACAAATGTTCGTTGACTGAAACGGGCTGAAAAGCAATATTACACGTTAATGCTGGAATTGCGGGGGTTTTTTTGTTTTTATTTTATAGGCTTGGTAACGTTTGACTTTCAGTCAACTACTGTAAAAAACTGAAAGCGAAAATAATTTATCAAACAAAAAAAAAACTTAGGTTTCAATGACTGAACCATAAATAACTTGTAATTAGATAAATCATTAATATATAATGCTTAAAACTCAATGATTCATAAAACTAGTTGAAGTAAGGAAGTATTGGGTGTTTTTAAAGAGCCCGCAAGTTGCGATTAGTTGGCGGCTAACGCGCCATCGGTGGCCGGTATGATAAGTCAAGAGTCCCCATGTCTAAATTGACATACTAAAAAAGATGTTTGATTATACTGTGGAGATAGTATGTATCTTTAAGCACATATACTTTAACGGAAAAAAAGAATTAGATAAATCGTTTTCAGTTTTTGTGTTTTTTTTAAGAAAACGGCGTTATTTCGAAAATTTATTTATTTAGTAAACGAAAGGCAATATAATAATCTATACTTTTTGTTTGAAGTTTTTTTTTGGTATAACTTCCGGTTGACGAGCTATGAATGTTTGAAATTAAAATAAGTGTTAATTTATTATTATATTTGTATTTTAGTATTGTTTATATCAAAAATATAGAAAGTCGAGTTTTTTGTTGTGTCATTAGTGAACAATTCGGTTTTCTATGAGCAATCATTTGTCATATATAGAGAAGTTGAACCAAATGATGCCTACAAATTTAATATCTGCCATTACGCACCCCTCAAATTTAATTCAACCACATCAGAGCTCACACAAGTTGCACAGCCCTAGAAAGTCAATTCATACGGGTGGTTTCATAACAAGTATATAAACACCGGTTCATCTCTGAATCATAAATCAAATCATTAACTGTTTGATACCAAACTTGGTATTTTCACCCTTAAATACAGCAGACCATAAAGTTTAGTTAAATGAATATACTAGGGCGTACATCTGTGCACCAATTGTGGTCGTATAATTTTGCCCTTGAGTTCTATTGTCTCGCAAATCCCTGTAATGATCGCCGTATAGAAAATCTTAATAACAGAAGGTTGGCCCTATATATATATTGCCAAATATATTTATTTGGTATTACTTTTATTGCACATATTATATATTAGAAGCACGTATTTAAAATAAATATCTGGCTTATCCCACACTGTACTTTCTTATTCGAGTACGTATAAGTATATATTTTAAATATAGAAAAAACAGAAACATAATTAAAATGTTCAAAATGGATTAAAAGGCGCTCAAATATATATATATATATATATATATATATATATATATATTATATATATATATATATTCGATAAAATCTCAATCACGTGATTGGAATACTTACTTATAACTACGTATAAGAAAGAAAAAACCATAATCGTTCAAAGAATGTTTATAAAAATATTATGTGGAAACATTTCCACTAAGTTTATATATTAAAATTATCTTCCGAATTAAATAGCAATTATAACTTCTAAGGACCTTAGGGCATTTAAGAAGTTCATCCACTTTTCAATTATCATCATTTTATTTTTAATCAATATATAATATATAAGTTGGCAAATTTGAGTAAATAAAAATTGATTTCGCGACAATATGAACAGTTCAAGTATTTAATTATAATATAGAAATTTTATAATAAAATCAATCAATTTTTGTATTAATTCGAAAATGTACTTATTTAGTCATTAAACGGCAATACAAATTTGTCTATCCGTAATATTTCAAAATATACTTTTATATTTTACATTTCGTGATACATGCTGCTATCTAGCAAGGTTTTACGAAACTACAAATAGGTATCTAAAGTTTATTAAGGGCGTGTTTCTACACAAATATAACATTGACTATACGTCATCAACTCTGGTCTATTTTACTTCACATCCATCCCCAACCCTCCATTTGTTGTCAGTTATCTTTAAAATATAGGCAGTTTTTTGACGTCACAAACATCTGATTACTAAATGAAATCGGAAAGAATGCCAATGGGGCAAAAATTCAAAACAATAATTATTATTTTCATTAATAATTAACCCGATTTAACTATTGTTTAAACATAAAAAAATATTTTGAAAATGTTTATCACAATGTTCTGTTGACGTTCCTCGAGAACCAGCTGTGTTTTGTTGGGAATTTTATATTTTTTATAAACTTAAAAATGGGCAATAAATCGTTAAGATATATACGGCGTAAAAGAATTAATAAAAATATTAGGAAACGTAGGTTTACTGTTATATTTTGTGTTTACTAAATAATTTTAAGGTTATATTTTATTTAGGTTGGGCTGCCAAAATGTGGGAACTAAAACTTGCGAAAAAAGCAGAACGGGCCTTGGCTAAAATTAAAACTGAGTCGACAGATATCGAGGAAGAACCATTACATGAAGATGGTAACTATAGTTTAGCCAATTAATTAAATAAACAATCTATACTACGGCATACACTCAACTTGTCTTTAATCTATCTTCTCTGAAAACACCTCAATTGCGAGCCCTTAGTATGGTTCCCGATCGAAATTGTTTAAAATTTACTAAACAGCATTTAATATTACGTCTAAATTAAATTTAGATATTGTATCCAAGCAAAATTAAATATATAGTAACTTAAACCATAGAACTATCAATCAAATTATTTTTAGTACTATAAACATAAATTACTTATCAAAATTAACATGGTCCAGTTTGAAATACGTAAAGTATTTTTATAAATACTATAATTATCTCATTTTATCATGATTAGCGCGTGAAAAACTATGTATACTCACTGGCGCGTGTACACAAATCTAATCATTGCTAGATTTTTATAATTAAAAGTAATGAAAGTAATAATTACTTAGTGAAGACAAAGTATATTGTATTAATAATGATGGGAAAAAAAAGTCCTAACTTAAAAATCCTAAAGTCATAGTGAGGTAGTACTAGCCGTAATAGTGTATCAATACTTTAAAAGTGTTTTAATAAAGCCCGCAAGTTGCAAATAGTTGGCGGCTAACGCGCCATCGGTGACCGGTATATTAAGTCAAAGCCACAATGTCTAAGTTGGTATAATAAAAAGATGTTAGTATGTATTTTTAACTGTAGCTTTAAGCAATTTAAATAATCTAATTATATATTAAGTTATTTGACTAACAAATAAATAAATATTAATATAATATAAATCTATTTTAATACAATAGAATGTCGATTATTTGAGAAAATTATGACGAAAAAAGTCTCTTTTCAACCCTTTTTATTGCACAATAATATTTTTTTATAACGAATAATCGATGTTGTATTGCACTTATATATTGTTATTATGTAGATCCATACCGTTTTGAAGAAGTTAAACACGAAATAGATCCCTTGATCATTAATCAAATAAAAATAGAACCGCCTGATCGTGAAAAATTAGATTTTATTTGCGCTATTTGTGGTTTGGATTACGCGTTCGATGACCACTTAGAAAAACATATATTTTGGGTGCATCGGCCGTTAGCGTTAGAAGTAAACTCAGGCGCTGAAATATATTGCTCAAAGTGCCGAAAATGGTACACCAAAGAGTGCGATTTTGAGAACCATTGGCCGTGCTTTGCGGTTCAAGGTCAATGCCCTATATGCAACATAATATCACCGACAAAATATCATTTTTTGGTCCATGATCTAACTTGGCTAAACCAAAAATCATATCAATGCAATTTATGTAATATAAATACTGCCTTGTTTCCGTTATCGCAAATAAATATTCATATGCAATTGGTGCATAAGAAAAGAGGAATATACGAATGTAATCATTGCCAAATTATTTTCCCGGTGAAGACAAGTTTAACGCAACATGTTTATAAAGAACATGATGGAATGTTTTATAAACTTAGCCCTGAATTGGCTTGGATTCAACCATCAGAAGTTTCAATAACTGGTAATACGATTCCGAGTAAGTTTAAAATTCTAGTTCAAGTTGCAGACAAACACAGCTCTTTTATTATATTGTATTGTTTACAGAACGAATAGATTTACCACTAATAGTTAACAAATCAAACAGATCAACATATACGCGCAAATCAATCAATCCAGTTCCTCACAAAAATGGTAACTCACTTCTAAAAACGATTACAAATAAAACTCTTAAAATTTCTTATATATTTTAGATGAATCACCTGTAACATCTTCTGAAATGTTACCAGTGTTCACCCCAAAAATATCTATTAACCCAAACATATTTATTTGTAACCAAGTCAAAGAAACTCCACTTTCGGTTATACCATTTACAGACCCTGTAATGGAAACGGAAAGCGACCAAAATGAATCCGATGATGAAAATGCTTGGTTTGCGACAAAATCCATTACAGATAGCGACAAAACTGATACAGAACCATGCCAAAATGTGGAAATCTACTGGGACAAAGATACTATTTCAAACGAATTAATTCCACGACGAAATACAATTGAATCAGACATAGAACTTAACAAATCAAAGAAAGCTATTACATATAAATCCGTCAAATCGAAAACGAATAACACGAACAAAATTGATATAAACACGGATCCAAAACAATCGAACACACCCAATACAGATAAATCGCTTTCAATCATTCCTAAAACGAATGAAACTCAGTCTATAGTTACAGAAACCGTAATTCCCAATTCTTCTAAAACGAATCATAGTCCTAAAACTAGTAACAAAGATAAACCCACCTCAGATACTTCTGAAACAAATCAAACTGTTTCTGAATGCGTACTTGAGACCAACCCAGACACATCTATTATACACACAGATGTATCTATAACGGATAAACCCGTCGAAGATCTTAGGACGAAACCAATTATAATAGACGAATCTGATTCAGAAACAGATTTTGAGGGTTGTAGTTATAGTCAATGTGGTCCTAACGCTTTCAACAAAGAAAAATCTATCGCAGACTTACCGGAAGCGGAAATAATCGTCTTAGATGTACCTATTGCGGATGAATCAACTAAAAATAAGTTGAAAGATTCGACACCAGTTACTAAAAATAATTTAGCCGTTTCCAGCACGGTTAAGCATTTAACGGATAGAAGTGTCTTGGTGGACAAATCTATTACAGAAGTTTCGAATTTAAACGTTTGTATCCCGGATAAAGGTGCTACAACGTGTAATTCCGTTACTGAAGTGGCTAAACCGTCGAAATACTATTCTGTACTGGATCAAAGCATCCTCGATCGATGTTTAGCACCGAATAATAGCAGAGCTATAGATTTGCCTACATTTTATTTTGAGCACGTTTCAGAAAATAATCAAACTTTAGACGACGGTTGGAAAATACCGTATACAATTGAGAACTTAATTAGTTCTGATCCAGCTCCTTTGTTTATACACCATGAATTACCAGCAAAACAACCGAAACGGGATAAAAATATGTGTACTGCTGCCCAAATCAGAAAACTATGTAAGATTTTTATTTGTGATATTTGTGATATGGACTTTTTGACTGCTGGGGATCGGAGGCGACATAGTTTATTGGTCCATAGGCCTTGGACAATTGAAATAAAAGATGGGGCTTATTGTTTCAAGTGTCGTAAATGGTTTAAAGATGAATTTTTATTTCAGGGGCACTCGCCTTGTTATATATTTGCTGTTAAAAAGCGGTGCCCCATTTGTTACGTAGAAAAACCGACAATGGAACATTTTAAACTTCATAATCTCGTTTATTACCCTTTGGAAAACGCTTATTGGTGCAAATTATGCGAAGTGAACACTACTTTCTTTCGTTTGGAAGAATTAAATACACATCGCCAAGAAGCACACAAGAAAAATGGTGTTTTTGAGTGTTTGATGTGTAATAATACATTTGAAAATATAAAAATAGCGAAAGATCATATTTTAGACGTACATCAAAAACAAGGTGTCGTCACTGGAGTGAATTTAAAAACAACGTCAGTTCCTTTGCGTTTATATAATTGTAAAATATGTTCGAAAACATTTTTCGAAAAACGTCTTTTCGATAAACATCATCAAGTGCACGAAGGCGCCTTGTGCAGTGTTTGTGGCCAATCATTCAAATCGAAAGGGCTGATGTTCGAGCATTTAAATAAACACACAAAACAACAAATATTCGAGTGCAAAGAATGCGATTCAACATTCGCAATGCGAAAATATTTAATACAACACGCAAAAATCCACAAAGTGAAAAAAAACTTCATTTGCGAAGAATGCCATCAATCATTTACGCAACAAACTTCACTGATCTACCATATGGCTGCTCATACCCAAGAAAACATATTCAAATGTGCGTTATGCGATATTAAGTTTGATTTACAAAGTAAACTAACATCACACATGCAGATTCATATCGCTGATGGTACGAATCCGCATGTTTGCAAAGTTTGCGGGAAAAATTTCTCGCACAAATGCAATTTATTGGTGCATATGCGAATGCATCCAGATAATAAAAAAGATAATAATAAAATGGATGTAGCGGATAAAAATGATTCGTCTGAGGAAGAAATGTTGATAGATGAATCTGCGAGTTCGGAGGAAGTAAAATCAAATGATACGGAGAATACGTAATATTAAAATCAGATTTATGGTGCAAATATAAAGTTTTGATATATTTTATAGATTTCAATTTGGAAATGAATTAAAATATGTTAAACACTTTGAGTGATTTTCGCACTATAAATGTATAGATGAATAAGTTTACCCGGTCGATGAAGAATAATTATGTTTAAATATATATTTTATCACATATATCAATAAAGTTTCTAGTTTTATATAAAATAAACTTACGCTTTTATTACTTGTAATCCCACATCTTATTTGCTATTTAGATCCGTTCCCAGCACACACACAAAACACGAAAACATAGTTGATACGTATCTCACACATGAAAATACATATTTGCACCTTGTTCTCTAAATGTTATATATTAAATATACAACACACATTTGTAACTGATCAACGACCGAAACACACAATAATTGCAACTAACTTAAAATCTAGAACATGACTGTTCAAACATGGCGGCTATTTTCTAAAATGACGACTAAAAGAGCGGGAACTATTTGACACTTAAAATAACATAACCATAAACTTTCGTACCACTTTTCTGTCAATTTACATATATAAAACCATGAAATTTAGAGGTTTTATTACAGATCATACAGCTATGCGGGATTTCATGAGTAAATCTATATAGAGTATTTTAAATTAAACAAATATTTAACGTTAAATTATGGTTTAGATATCGTGAATTGTTTATCAAAACTCTCTAAAGAGTGTGTGATACGCATACTACCAAATAAATTATATTTTATAATACCTGAAGAGGACAATGGACCTCGAAGACCATTTATTTGGTGTGAGTTACCGAATGTTTATTATTTTAAAGAGTATACTATGAGTGGTGTTTCGGACGACTCCAATGAGATATATCTCTCATTTTCACCAGGTATTTCTTAATTTTAAGGTCTATAAACCACATATTAATTATTTGAATAGTTATGTTAGCTAAATCTTTAACATCGGTTCGTTTGAGTGCTAGATCATTGAAAATTAAGCTCACTAATAAACAAACACCTTGTCTAACTTTGGAGATAGAAATGGTAGGTTTATATCGATATTTAAGCTTTGGTTAAGGGTTAAACGAGGTTTTTATAGGCTTCAGGAGATGCTTTACAAAGTAGACAATGTGTTCATGATATTCCGGTTGAAGTTATTCCAAGGAAACAGTGGAATGATTATTCCGAACCTACATTTTCAGATTTTCATGTAAGTTCGAGTTTGCCTAAATTATAAGTAATTCAGAAAAATCCTTGAATAAAACTTATAGATTATACTCAAATATTTAATTTTTGTCGTTTTCGAAATATCGTTTAGCGCGTAAAAATTGTTTGTTTTGCAAATGTTGAGTAAACGGTAAATAATTTGTAAAAACTTCAAGTAAACTTTATAGATCAAATATAGAACTATATTTGTTATTACTTATTATTTCCCTGTAAGTCTAACCGTTTTCGAGATATTCTTAAATTTATGTATAAAGGTAACAATACAAATGCCAACAATGAAATCAATTCGAAATATTGTTGAGCGTATGCGTACAATGAGCCATTACCTAATTGTGTCTGCGAACAAAAACGGAAGAGTAACCCTCAAAATTGAGACGAATTTGGTCATTTTAAGCGCACATTTTCCTAATTTAACCGTCCAATCGTTTCAAGGTTTGTCTTGAATTGATTTTGTATCCCCAAATATTTTAAAAATGATTTCTTGCAGAAGGGATAATTTACGATAATGACGACACTTGCATAGATGATCAACAAGCCCATTTAGTTAGCGCTTCAATAGATATACGGAAATTCGTTTCATTTCTTACCGCAATGCATATTACAAATAATAGAATTGTTTGCAGTATTGTACATGGGAAAATGGTAAAATTATTACTAGAAAATCCGGGAGTGATGACTTTACAATGTTTTTTAACCGAAGTATCTGTTTAGTGAATTTGTATTAATACATTTGGTTAATTAATATATTTATAAGCAGTTTTAATAAATAAGTATTTGTAATTTAATAAAAAAATGTAAATAAAACTTGGTTTAAATATATTTACTATTTATTGGTTGAATTTAACAGAACTGTGTTGTGAATGGTGATATTTATCACTGTTGCGCTGTGATTGACTGAATTTAAGAGATCATACTCATAGCTAGGTAACTATGCGTTTTCTACTTCAAAATAATAATAACGCTCTTTTTATATCAATGACACATATTTAGTGCTCTGCCCTTGTTACGGTACTGTATTTATATGTATGGCAATATGTATATGATAAATATTATTAATAGTTATTTAATATTTCGATAGTTTAACATGACCTTAAATGCGTAGTATTTATGTTTAAACAGATAATTTGAATATAAATAACTTAAATACATAATAGTTTGGAAGCGTCAGTCGCTTTTATTTATTTTGGTGTTATCTGATGATGTTTTATGCTGATAACTAATATCTAATCTATAGCTATATCACATTATATTGTTTGTGCTCCTAATTAGTCATTTTATAAGAAAATACATGACAGAAGACATGACTTTTAAGTAAAATATGTTTTTCAAAATAATTTGTTGTTTGTGTATTTGTGGGACATTTGCATGTAAGTACTAAAACATATGTTGTATATAACATTTTTAAATACGACTGGAATGTTCAAGAATGTTGGTAATGACCTAGAATTTCTGGTTTAGCTGATTTAAGAAATGATCCGCCACAAATACAAGCATGTGACATTGTTGAAAATGTAACAGAAATATTATGCCAGTCCCTAAATTACTCAACATCGGACTTCTATGAGCCTCAAGAATGTTATTGTAACTATACAGTCGAACAGGGATATCAAATACAAGTTTTAGTAGAGTATTTAGACTTAGATGGCGAGGCCAAAGACTACGTATCGATTAAGACAGGTAATTATTGTTTTAATTTCTAAATTTTGGACATTTTTCTATAAATATTTAACATACTGTACTGAGATTAGCTGGATTTAATAATGCTGTACTGTGATTGGTTAAATTTAACACATCACTTCTTTGATTGGCTAAACTTAAAACTGTGTTTTAAATTTATTTTCTAGATAATTCTACTAATGAATATAAACATATATATTATTTTAAGAAACCAAAAGTATATATAGCTTTTGGAAACTCAATATCCATAGTTTTTTATGGAAAAGGAACAAAAGGAAATCATAAAGGATTCAGCATGAATATCAGTAGATTTGGTACAAGATGTTTCAGTTTAATACAGAACGGTTTTAACTTTCTACATTTTTGATTATTTAGGGGAAATTGCAACTACAATTGAACCGCCAACTACACCGATATTGTGGCCTGCTCCTGATGAGAGTGACTCGATATATCATACAGTCTTTATAGCAGACGTAACACCGAAAGAATTCCAGCGCAGAATGGAAGAATTTCGGGCTACAATGGCTAATGTAACTAGCTTATATTGTACCAAACATAACATACCAGTAAATGGTAGTATAACGTACGTTCAAAACATAAATAAATCGCTTAAAAAATCGCAAATTTAATTATTATTTTAGGGAAGACAATATAAACATACAATTAGCAACTCAGTGCCCAATAAAATGGCCTAACAGTAACAATTGTGTGGAATTACGATACGCAATTCCTGTTTTTTTAAAAAATGACACGTACTACGAAGGGTACCAGTTAACATCGTACCATTTGAAACAAATGTGGAACGAATATATGATGGACAGATTAAAAGACTTTAACTGGACATCATACGAAGTTCCAGACAGCAATACATCAATGTATATTTGGCTGGCGTATATTGGAGGAGTTCTAATAGTATTTTTAATATTTTTATTAATAATAAAAAAAATTAGTTTCGGTTGCAGTGACCAAGTGTAAGTTTCTAAGCTCCTAAATAAGTTTGAGTAACCTAGTAGGTATATTTTATATGTTTAGAAAACGAAAATATAGCGATACAGAACAAATCATTTCAACACCGAACCGAGTTAGTGATGCGTCTTTATGGCCAATGTCGAACCAAGTGGTTCCGCCACTTTTCGACAACGAAACCATTTATTCATATTACGAACCAGAAATGGTTGTATCAAAAACAACACAAATAAACAATCAATCATCTAATATGCGTAAGTTACATCTTACATTATTGTCTAAAATAAATTAAAATTTTAAATAACTTACAGTAGACGTCGAAGATTCTTCCGACGAAGAAGTACTCAACATCAACAATATATCACAAAGAAGTAGTTATAGTAACCCGAAATTTATAACAATACCAGACGAACATTCAAAAGAGTCTGCGCTATAATGTTTACCACTGTTTAAATTGTTTTTAATAAAGTTATTTATACAAATATACATCACACCACCATAAAACAACTTAATCACACACTATTCTAACGTTTCTAATCAAAGTAAAACTATAAACTTCAATGCTTTAACGTATGATATAAATCGCAGATTCATATTTCGTAGCAACCATCTTAAGTTAGTCAACGCCACCTATCTAGACTTTCTATATATAAAAATATTTTCAGAAACAAATTACATCCGTATGTAATATGAATATAAGAATCATTATTCAATGAAATTTGACTTGTATTTAGGAGGTTAACCAATCAGAAATCTACTCATGTGATCCGGTATGTTTTGATTGGTTGTGAACTAGTGAAGTGATCAGTTTTGGTTGTTAGAATGGACGCGTTCTCAACCATCTACAGTGAAATATGTGTAGTTTGACGGCCATTTAAAAAATTCCTAAACAAGCGATACAAAATATGACGTGTAAAGTGCCTAAAAGTGACATTCGTGTGAGAAATTGTTGATAAACAATCATAACAAGTATTTGTGTGCAAGATGCATCCTCATCGGCGGCGGAAAAAACGTCCAAACTACGGTATACGAACGGTTGAAGTTGAACGCGGACCCAATGGGTTTGGTTTCACAATATCAGGTCAGCAACCATGTATTTTATCTTGTATTGTCGCGAATTCTCCTGCAGACCAAGCAGGACTTCGTGCAGGCGATTTTTTAATATCCGTAAATGGTCTGTCTGTATCGAAAATCGCACATGATTCTGTTGTCCAACTAATCGGAACTAGTATTGGTCCCATTAAAATGTCAATCGCCGAATATTATTATTCGGATAGCAGTGATGAGGATGTAGATTCTAGTCGGATAGGGAATTCGCGTAAACCGAAATATATGCATAAACCTCGTATGCACCATCGGAAACATGAGTTTGTTGATGTTATGTTAAAAAAAGAGACAGCTCCGAAGAAAAGTGTTAGGATTGTGGAATATAAAAAACCAGCGGCGGACGATCAGGTTTTTGATGATAATAGTGTAGAAACAAGTCCAAATGTGACTATTAATGAACCCGAAATTAATCCTATCGAGTATAAATCACTTGTAGGTTATTTAGGTACGATTGAAATGCCTAAACAGTTATTGCCTAATTCGCGGTTGCATACTGTTTGTAGTTGTATTCGAAAACTACGACATGAAAAACGAACTCCTTCCGCAGTTTTAATGACTGTTTTGCCTTCTTGTTTAACGTTAAAAAACTCAAATAGTCAAATATTAGCAATTTTTCCCGCGAGCCGTATTGTTTATATCAGCGCAAGCAGTGATAAAGACCCCCGATACTTCGGCCTTGTCACTAGTGCGATTTGTGAAAATCATAATTTAAACGCGAAATACATGTGGGAAAATAACATTCCGTTAGATAAACAACCAACAAACAGCGAAGAAGTCGAAATATCAAACAGCTGTCACGTATTCATGACCGATCCGAAACTAGTCGATCATAATATCCATGTAAAAAACGCGGATTCATTTAAATTCAAATGCACCTCAGATATAATCACAGGCCACTGTTTAGAATTCTCTAAATCCGCGATATACGTTGTAAGCCTCGTCCAGAACATGTACCGTTTACAAGACACCCAAATCGATTTGAAACGCAATCTGGACGATCCTCAATTGGTCGCGAACTCACCCCAACCGAGCGCTTCCAGTAATTCAGACTCGGGAATCGGGTTTCGCGACGATTTCGGAAACATTTCAGACCGAATTCTCATCGTCGAATTCCCCAGTCAACGATTACCGCCAATTATAGCCGGACCTAATCTCAGACCGGTCGCGATTAATGGCTCAACTATCCCGTTAGATAATTTCGATCTAAGTAACGATACATCACCATATTCAATTTCAAACATACGCGCGAAATCGAATTTCCCAGCGAAACGATTCGAGGAAAATATAGATAAATCGAAACTTACTCAAACATATCGGGATGATTTATTAAATAATATTCGAGCTTGTGATGTTACAAAAATACCTGATGCGGATAATATTACTTTCGTGAAACCGAGTATTCCGAGTTCGGAATCGAAAAACTAAAATCAAAGAATGGACTAATAGACTTACGGTTCGAGCTATGCCGGATCCGGTACGCGCGACGCCATCTGAGGAGTCGTATCGGAACGCCGATGTAGATACGGGTCAAATCTTCTCGGAACGCGGTGTAGATGTACCGTATGACACATCTGTAATTTCGGATGAGTTAAAAACTTCTATAGACAATATTTCGGTGCATAGTTCGAAAAGTATGGATTTAAAATCGGTGTTTAAGACGCCGAAATGTTTTGATTATAAACTTAAAATTGAGCGCGCAACTAAAGTGAATAGTTTTGATAATTTGACGCCAGGTGGCTCGGATGATCAGTGTTTAAATTATAAATTAAGTCCGAAAGTGTATGGTGTTGCGAAACCGAATCACAGCTGTGAAGAGTTGAACAATTTAGATAGTAGTGACAAGTGTGGATTTGGTAGTTTGCAAGATTTAAGTTCTTGGATTGTGGAAGACGGGAATCGGAGGACTGTTGCTGTTAGTGAACCGGATGTGAGATTACAACGTGATGGATCTTCCGGATTAGGGGAAATGGTGAGTGATCAGTTAACAAATTGATTTTTTGTCCCTAAATGATTTGACTTTCGTTACACCCGCATGTTATTTGAATTATAGACTCTTCTGACAACACTTATTTAGCTAGATCATTTAAATATTGTTTTCCTAATATCACTTTGTGTTTGTACCAACAAGAATGAATACATTATTTACATATACAAATTTGTGCCAATATTTAAGCAATTCATTGCTTGTGGGCTCTAAGTTTATTGTTGATTTAATAAATATATATTTTAAATTTAAAATTTAAAAAAAAACATAAAACATTAAATATATTCGTGTTGGTACAATTTTAAATAAATTGCAATTTTCTATTAACATTTCTTGGATGTGGTAGTTCGAACTAAATAGATTAATTCGTCCAAAAATTAATATTTATATAATCGTAATCGTCTAATTTTTTAATAAACTAATAATTTTTGCGCAAACCGTATACTTATTATTGTTTGGTGGTGATATATATTACTTGTGACGTCACTAGGTGCGTAACAATTACGAAATTTTAATTGCGAATAATTAATAAACGATACAGTTTAAAAGATTACAAATTTGATAAATACGAATTAAATTATATTTAATTGTTATATATATATACGTTTATATTCCATTTAATGGCAGTAGGTATAAATAAATAATAAATGTGTGTGTTTCTAATGTGCAAATGCATTATTTTAATTTGTATAGTTGCGATTAATAACAATATTTAGAATTTTGATCGAAATTACCCTACCAACATATGTGCATTTGCAATATATACTAATTCGGCCTTCGTAGAAATTAATACTTCCTGTATTCATTTGCAAAATCGTTATTTTATGACCATGACAATTGTAAAACAATTGTTTATGCACTCACAAATCATATCTAACATTTTCATATTATTTAAACATTAAACATACTTAAATAACACAAAAATATTAATGGTTCATGTGCCCTTTTAATCTTTTATCGGATATATTTAATAAATACAATCGTTATTTAATTTTCAATTCAACTAAAATATTTTAAATCTTTAAAAGTATTATAGATTCCTCTTACAAAATTAAAAGCTTGTTCGTATATAATAATATTGCATTTTTTAAATTCCGAAACCTGTGTTACAAATGTGTAATGCTAGATGCATCTTAGGGATCATAGAAGCCAACTATTTTATTGTTTTCGTTGAGTTTGATGACTCAGATGTAAATTGTGCAGCCTATGACGTCAATATTCATTGAATATAATCATCAAATGAATACATTTATTTATGAATAACATTCCATAGACATTTAAATTAGAAAGAACGCCTACGCATATTAAGATTTACAAAAATAGCATTTCGACGCTTAAAATGTATATTAATATTTATTAAAGTATATATATATATATACTTGTGGGTAAAAAGTAACAAATGTTACTTCTTACTAGAAGACAACATTTTTTCGCAGTTTAATACTTATGTTTACTAATAGCAAATCAAAGTAAGGTTTTTTTTACTTGATACGTAATTACCTTATATGGCAAAATAATAATAATAATAACGATAAATAATCAAAAATACATAATTAATAATAATAAAATACTTACACACAAAAACACATGCACACAAAAAGAAAGATTCACTTCAACTAACTATATATATATACAGCCACTAACATGTTCTAAAATAATATCCTAAATTACAATTACGTCGTTTCCAACAGGAGTTATCATGTCCGTTACAACTTACCCCTGCCACGTCTACCCGCGCTCTCCTTTACATAACTTTATTTTTGATAAATTTAGTTTCATTTTGCAAATTCAACTAAAATAGTTTTAACGCTATAACATATTTACAGATTCCTCTTACAGAAGTCATTAATTGTGGTAGGGTAATTTAAAAAGTGTCATTTGGAAAAAAAAATGCTGTTTTATTGTTGTTTAATATTTGAGCTTGAGAGAAAAACGTGATGAAAATTATATGATGAGTTTTAAACATTTATATGTCATCAGATGCGATTGTACTTTTGTTTATACTTAATTATATGATACCTATAGTAAGCAATTTTTATTGTTGCTTAGTACAACTTCAATATGAGTTGTTTTCGTTTCAAACGAATGTTTTATGTGAACTGGAACAACCTACTCATTGAACAAGTGCTATTCGGTTTCAGAACGGTGCGTTCTGGATTCGTTTGCGTAAACCAGACCGGATGTTAGAATTGTATTTTAACGACCATTTCCGAAACTAAAGACTAGGCATAAATATTGTGTTGGAAATGCTGACAAATATATCATAATTTTTTAAATCCTGAAGGTACTAGCTCTAATAGTGTAATATCGCTTTAAAAGTGTTTTAAAGTAGAGCCCGCAAGTTGCGATTAGTTGGCGGCTACCGAGCCATCGGTGGCCGGTATGTTTAGTCAATCGATGCTAGGTCTACATGAATATACTAATAATTATTTAGTCACTAGTTGTAGTGATTTTAATCAATTCTAAATTAACATTTATATATATTTTTTAAATTTAAATAGGACAAACGCTTTCCTTGTTTTGTACAAATATATATAAATATCCTTGAATGAGTATGGATTTCAAAGAAGAATTCGTATTTTTAACTCAATGCTTTTATCAATGAAATTTGGTAAGATGAATCTTGACATAATTCCAAATAAGTTTCTTATACGAAGTAATAAGTAAAGTATTGTAATCATGAAGAGTTTAGACATCGACATTTTGATGAATATATTAATTTTGAGCGTTTTTGAGTATTTTAAGAAAAACCGTGCGTTATTTCAAAAATATACTTATTTAGTAAACGAAAAGCAATACAATTTTCTACAGTTTCCGTTAAAAACATTTTGCGAAATAACTTCCGGTTTACATGCTATAAATGATTGAAATTTCGAAACAAGTGAATCTAAAAATTGCATTGTTATAGAGTCTGTTTGTTTGTTATATTTTATATTTAAAATTCGTATAAATAGGTCCAGTGCAGGACACTACAGTTTTTTTTTTTATATTGTATTAACTCAGGGGCAATATGGCTGTAGCCCCGCACTAATGGAAACATAAAACATATTGAAACTTATCTATTTAGTCTAGTAATGAATTTATTTTTGACTAAACAAAATCAGATGAAGTTTCACAACAATAAACAGACCTCAAGATCCGCGTTTCGTATTGGTCGGCGTTACACGAGTGGCCAATTAGAGAAGAGAACTCACAAGTGTACCACGGACGTTTCCATTTCCATTCAGTAACATTTTTGTAACCGTTCGTAAAAGTTGTGTATGTGTATAGGCAACAGAGAGGCGTGTAAAATGTTAACTGTCAGTATTTTATTTTCAGTTAGTATCAAATAGTGATTCTAAAATATATTTAAGTGTTTAAATCGTGCGTTTGGACATTACGTTGGATTATCATGGAAATATGCTTGTAAGTCACAGCTTTTATGGTTGCCATCCAAAACAAATCTGTAACTCTGTAAAACGAATCTGTAAACCATATAAATGCATTTAAACAATTTTAAATTGAAAATTAATTATTTAACCATTTACATTTTCTTCTTACAGAATTACAAACACGCTTAAAATTTGTATTAATAAATATACCATTCCCCAATTAGATACCTAGTTTAATATATTTGATGTGGCCAGCACATGACTTTCTTATACGTATTCATAAGAATTCTATTTTTTATAATACATTGTTGACTTTATTATTTACTTATCAAGCAATTATCGAACATTATAAAATAACGTTACAATATATTTTATAGCTTCGCGAAAAATACTAGTTATATCACCTTTGTGCACTGAAAAGGCACGGAAAAATACTGATTCAAGTTTGCGTGTATGCATTTTCGTATTGGTAGCAATAAACCAAAAAATAAACAATATATTCTAACCCTAACCGATTTATGTAAATTATTCACCTGTTACAGGTATAAAATAACAAACTGAACACCTGTGCACTGTCCCCCCCCTCCCCCCATCCCCCTAAGTTGAGTGCAACAGCTGTTAATTTTAGTGTTTTTATTATATAATTTGTTTTTTTAAGTAGTTATTTCGTTTTAAAAATTGTTTAAATTGAATTACGCGGTTTTATTCAAAATTATTGTTTGTTTGTCGTATAGGCAACTCAATACACTTAATTGTATCACATTTAGCCTAAATTACAATAATTATTATTATTTCATGTTACACATTTAGCCTAAATTACAATAATAATTCGTTATGTTTGGTGTCGAAATAATATTATTTTTTAATAACTAGGGAATCATTGAATTGTCGTCATAAATAATCTAAATAATAACAATAGGTTGTCTATATATATATATATATATATATATAATATATATATATATATATTATATATAGCATATAATAGATAATTTTATATGTATAGAGATAATCTTATGTTAACATCATTTAGCCATATAATAATATAATATTATATATATATATATAATTGTTATAATATTTATATATATATATATAATAATATATATAATTAGTATATATAGAATTATATATATATATATATGATATAGATATATATAATATAATATATATATATAATAGATAATATATATATATATATATAATATATATAATATATTATATATATATAATATATATATAGATATATAGATATATATATATATATATATATATATATATATATATATATATATATATATATATATATAATATATTATATAATATATATATATATATATATATATATATATATATATATATATATATATATATATATTTATATATATATATATATATATATATATATATATATATATATATATATATATATAATATATATATATAAAATAAAATATTTTTCTATTTATTCATTGTTTGAATTACTCACAACGTATTACACATTTACCAAGTTCTTAGCCAGCTAAAGTACATTTCTTTGTCATTTTACGCAGTATTACTTACTAACCTTTCATTGTTAACTAAATAATGGTGTGATTCGCTCCTGTGTCTAATCAGCGTTAATTTAAGGGCACATTCAATCAATCCAGACTTTTGGATTGATTCGCAATGAATATTTAATTAATATGTGGGGAAAATTAAAATTTTGGAAACGGTGAGAAACTTATTTAAAATAGCCTAAATAATAACTGAATAACAACAATAAAATAATAAATTCTGTTTTGCTATTGGCGCCTTATTATCAAAAAGAATCAAACTAAATATTTATCTATGTTTTTTTTTTGCTGTTGCGGTATAGATAAACAAAATTTCGTAGAATTTCCAGCAAAACACGAATTAGTTGACGCATGTTTCCGTAACTATATTTAGCAGTCGAAATCGCAATTAAATACTCAATTGTTATAATATACCAAGCCTCTTATTCACATCGTGTATCAATTGTTATCAAATGTGACGTCATTACGGTCCTGTGATTTGATTGGTGCAATATATATTTAGTTGATAGTGATATTAGTTATTTGAATTATTTTAATATCAAATTCAGTTCTGGTTTGTGGTGTTTTGTTGTAATTGTGAGTGTAATTTGATCTAAATTAATATTTTTATATGTTATTTGTGAGTGAAAAGTTAAATAATTTCATGAACTGTTTTGGTTATCTCATTTAATCCTAATGAGGCTTAAAAAATATTAGTTAGTTTTTAATGCTACGTTTGAGTGAAATGTTAATACATTTTAAGAAATCTAATAGGAGTTTAAAACATTTTTGGAGCCTTCTAAATCACCAACAAATCTTTTTTAATTTGTCTCAAGTAAGTTGAGATATATCTGAAATGTTTGCAGATATTTAATTTGTGTTTTATTATAAATAATTACGGACAAAATTAAAAACATATAGCAACAATTTATTAATATGTTCTAAGAACGCCCGTTATATCAAAGAGCGCTACAGTATTCTACAAATGAATTAATACCAAAACAGTAAATGATCTCATTCGTAATTAGCAGTAATTAAAATATCTCTCCACTTAAAACCAGTCATATATTTTATTTTCCTTGATGCTTCGCTACAATTTATTCTATAAACTAACTATATATAAGGGGAAAAAAACATTATTTCGCATTAAATTAACAGAAAAACGTTTATTTTCGTAGAATTTACATCAAATGTGATTCATTTTGAATTTGGGTCTCAAATCACTTAAAATTCGTAATGTTATTTATTATAATGAACAAGTGACGATGTTTTTAACTGTTTCACGTGGAATTGCTTTAAATGTGGGATTCTCATTAAATTTAAGCGCGTATTTGCTATAGCAGGATACAAGTTATTAAATTGTTAATGCTCCTAAAAATAGCCGCATCATGGTTAGGTGACTTTGAAATTTATTCTAGTCATTTTTTTTACAGTGTACCATACGTATTTAAAAGTATAAAATTCATTGAATATTAGAGTTTTGATTTATAATTAAGATAAAAGTAACGTTTTCCGATGCATCATAATTTATTTGTTAAGAAATAATTAAATAAATAATAGAAATTGTTGTAGTTAAATAACGTATGCCTATTATGTTATACACTAGAGTCCTTTAAGCGATAAAAATCACTGAATTAATTATTTTTTACATCAATTAGGAGCATTTTGAGGCTCAATACTTAAATTTGCCATATTTTTTCACATATTCCCCTCCTTTCCGCACTTCAAAAGTACATTTTTAACCTTTTTATCTCTAAATTAAATTTAAATGTGTACTAGAATATATATCCCATATAGTACCATAAGCGAACGAAATTAACGGAATTAATTAATTTTAAGATACTTTGGGGGCATTTTGGGGCTCAACACTCAAATTCTCCACATTTTTTCACATATTCCCCTCTTTTCCGCACCTCAAAAGCGTCGTTTAAACCCTTTTAACGTTAAATTAAATTTAAATGTGATGTTTAAACAAATCAAAATAGCAAATTGACAGGTACATGCGCGTAGGAATACATAGGGAAAATCAACCCATAGTGCGAAAATATATGAATTTTATGATTTGATAGCCGTCCACGTAGACGGCTGCTTGTTCGGGTTACTTTCGGTGCACCGTGTTAATCTTATGTAAAACGCACTCAGAACTCCTGAGTGTAAATTTGCACTGAAAATTTATTTTTAATATTTATATCAATTTACTACGCGCACCACCCCTATTATTGTAGTCCCTATAATGTGTATATATGGTATATAACGTGTATATATCGTACATTTGTCATGTAATTGGTTATTTAAATACAATTATGTTGTATATATATATATATATATATATATATATATATATATATATATATATATATATATATATATATATATATATATATATATATATATATATATATATATATTTGTAATTTAAATAAATTTATATTTTTTACACCGAGGCGACAGCTAGTTTACCTTCAATACCATAATAGTTTAATTAAATCTATAAATGGATATATTACTTTCAATATATCAATTCCTTTGTATAGAAACTATTTACTTTTGCTGTAAATGTCACCTAAGTTCTCTGATAGCTAAATAAATAATCTAAACAATTTGTTTTTGCCATAAAAACTATAAATAACCACATGAATATTTACAATTTTATACAAATTGGCGAGAAAACCGCCTCTGGGTAACTTTTAAATAAAATTTGCATAATTCTGAAATTATCAACGCATATAGTAAAACAATGATTTTAAAACCCCACTGATAAAATTTTAACTGAATGACGTCACTGCCCTACAGTAACACACAGCAGTATTCCCTCAATATGAATATATACATTCAACTTAATTGTTGTATTTATTAAATAAAATAAAAATCTAGACAATATTTAATTATTTTTTTAGGCATTATAAACTTTGAATCGATCTATAATAAATTAATCATTTAAACCAGTAGTCAGGTTAATCGCGTTACCAATTTAAATCACATTATCGCAAACACCATCGGAGTTCTCATGCCGCAAACTAACGATCAAACTATTTACCAACCAGGAACTTAACTCGTACCAAATCACTATCATTACTTGTAGGAATATATCAGATAATAATTGCTACATGTACTCGTTCCCACAATATAAACAAAATTATGCTCTGAAGTTGCTTCATTGTTAATAATAACAGCGCAAAAGCCCCAAAAAAATATTTTGGGCTATACTTAAAATAAATATGAGAAATTTAAACAATATAAGTTTTTATGTGTGAAATACATTTAAAATAAATAAAATTAATTGCACATTTGTATAAAAAAATACGTAGAAGAAAAAAACATTATTTTTGTCTGTAAAAATTGTTATAAAATAAAATATTTATAAGCTTTTATTAACTATAAAATTAATATATAACTGTAGTAATAACAGACTAGCCTACCCAGAGTTGTATTCAGAACTAGTTTATTACCCTAGTAATAAATTGAAAACCAAATAGTTATTTATTGTATTTTCTAAATTATCGTATTTTACAACAATGGTTTGATTATTCGATATTTGTATACAGATAAAATTAAAGATAAATTTTCTATATACATATTTTTCTATAAAGTTAATCCAAGGTTTCTCGGAATAGCTTAAATCGCGATATGTGTAATTATGTCATGAATATAAATTGCAAGCTATTCCGAGTAGCCTGTTATTAATTTGGACTGTATATAAACTGATTGCTTGACAAATGAAACTAATCCGGGCCTGTATTTATAGCAAATGAACTATGAAATGATATATTACAACAATTTATGAATGATTATCGCGATAAACTAGCAATATAAATCATAATAATTTATTAAATTATGCTTATTTGGAATGTTTTTCAAATACGTGATTGGAGTACATATTTTCTAGTACTAAACCTTATTACTAGGTAATAAATAACAATTTATAATAGCGGTTATTGCAAATGATTACTTTGTTTATTAGATTTACCAGCAATATTACTATTTTTTTTAGTAATTGATGCATATAACGTAGTAACGTATGTCTAAAATATAAACGAGGCTCTAAACTGGGTCAAATACTTATGAAAAATCAGAAAATGATTTAAAACTATTATAGAAGTGTCTAAAATCGTAAATGGTTTTAAAGTGGCATGTACTCTTATGGGAAAACGGTGCAGCAATTGCAGCTGTGTTTATTCATCTTTAAAGCGCAAAGCTTTGACAAAAAATGATGGTATAAATTACCTACAGTGTAGTTATGTATTGCGGGTCACAGCGGAATGTAAAAAAATATATAGAATTATTCTAAATGTAGGAATATATTGTTTGAATTTTCAATCTAATCACTTGCACTATTTAATCATTACAATTACAAAAAAAGTACATTCTTTACTACATTTATATATGTATGTATTTCTTATCTGATAACTTGTGGTATTTGTGGTAAAAAAAACCCAATTTTTAAATCAAATATTGTTTAGGAACTGTATAGTTTCTACTTTAGTTGTACGAAGTAGACCGTGATGAAATTGTAGTTTGTTTAAAACAAAATTAGACTTTTTAAGTGTGTTTTGTGAATAATTCCGTTACAAATGGACTTAATGTGTTTTCGTACAAGTAATAAACATTTAATTGTTAAATACATTTGACCAAAGTTCGGTTACTAAGCAATATTCCAACTCATGGACAGTGCTTTTGTAGTTTGCTATTTAAGCGGTCATTTCCGGTCAGATTGGTAAACTAGGGCTTCAGTGCTGCGCCCCACTATTCAAACTAATGTAATGGACTCGTAATGTAACAGGTACACAGTTGTAAACATCATTTACATTCGTTTACAACGTAAATAAATTTGTTTAGTGTATTGTTGATTTAAACCGGACAATGTCTAGGTGAGTTTACAGCTTAGTAATCGGTTAGGCGACATTTTTATAGGGATATAAATTGAAGATTAATGTTTATTTTATGACTTTTATCTATATATATATATTTGTGTATAATAAACCCTTTAGTACATTTAATAGTTGTTATTTTTGCAAAATGACGTAAAGTGTCACTTACAAATAAATATTATGATTGATTTTCTCAGAATGTGATTACATAATTAAATTTCCGTTATTACTAATGCACGTATACACAGTGGAATTATTATTTGCAAATCCGCGTACCAATAAAATATGAAATAGCAAAGATTTATCTTGAAGAAAAATTTACTAAAATATGTTTGCTAACAGTTATCTGTGTATATAAATATATTTTATCAATAATTAATTGATAGTTAAACATTTAAAAACTATTTGATTGCAACTTATATCTTTCTTATACGTACTATAAGAATTGGAGATTTTAATGGAAATTTATATTTATTATTTTTAACCTGTTTGTCTGTATGTATGTATGTTTCTCTGTATGGTTTGTCTCTATGTCTGTTTATATAGGCGAATTCACATAAGAAGAACATTTTTGTGGCAGATTCATACCACAAAAATGTTCTTCTTATGTGAATTCGCCTATATGTTTGCCTGTATATGTTTTTTGATACTATAATAAGTTAAAATTGGTATTCAGCATATTCTGTGATAAACTGTTGCTAAAATGTAAATCTATATTATCAGATATTGATAAAATTGGTTACACATCCTGTCTATTGCGAAATAAAACAGCGCCGCACAAACTGTTAACATTGAGAAAATCACGTTTACATGTTTGAAAGGTGTATGGGGACTGTTTGAGCAACACTGTTCTATTATGTTGAAGTACTCGCGGATATCTTTATGAATGTAACATTAGTTCATACCTAGCGATGACGTATTTCAGACTCATCAGAGATTATATATCTTCAATATTTTCCCAGTTGTAGTTCTTTTTTTTTATGGAAAATGCTAGACTATATTTTGTGATTTAAACAGTGTTTAGCGTATTTTTTTTGATAATGGAAACAATTTTTAATTACGTAGAAACCGCATTGGATATTTTGTGTTATAATCGGTAAGTTAACATCTCTATTAGTTCAAATTTACGTAATCAGATTAATTGGATTTATTTTTGTAATTAATTTAATATATTACTAGAATAATGAATCAATTCTAAGCACAACTATGGAAGTATAGATTGATTATATAGTATTAAAAAAATAATCTAGTGACGTCCATTGCAATAATTTAAAATCATTTCTAAACAACACATGTACCAGAATTAATTTTATCACCATACTTGTTTACTTATCCCTAACGATCGACGTCTTTTCGACGACGACGACAATAAAAAAACAGCAGCTCTATTTTTATAGCGTAAAAGCGACTTTTTAATTCGTTTATATAGGCAAATTATTTTTGTATGTTATGTATGAATATTTCTTGACGCACTAGTAATTAAATGATTTTCCGTGAAACATTGGTTCAAGTGCGAAAATTAATAGAATTTTATTGAGTTTAATTGTGTTTAATAGACGAAGTCAAGGCTGTATTGTGTGGTTGTTTAGATATTAAATATATCGTGTTACTTTACGCAAGTAATAAGTAATAGATATATAGTTAATCGCAATTTATTTATTGATGATAATATTAAATAATATTGTTATTAAATGGAATATAAATACATTAGCTAAATAAATGAAGTAATTGCGAGGAAAATTTTTTTTTTTGCTAATGGTGGTTGGTTTTTGTGCATGTTTGCTATAAATAGCGAGGGAAGCACTTTGGGTTCTGGGCCTGTGGTCTCTTTGCTCCCGCCATTTCGGCGGTGGGGTAACAGTTCATTTCGAAGACGTGCCGGATCGGTCCGGACACCACGTCGACCAGCCTCACTTCTGGCGACGTCTCCCAATGACATGACCACCCACAATTCTCAGGTATCAACTTCTAGTCTGTAATTATCTTATAAATATTGCACCCTACAAATCTATTAAAGATATTAATTTGTAAATTTTATAACTAAAATTTAAAAAAAACATGAATGGAACCTAAAAAAATCTTGACCAGTGTGCAATATCAAATGTCAAGAATGTGGTTTGGGATATTCGATCATAAATTGATTTTAAAATATCAGATTACTAAATCAGACTGGTTTATATATATTTTTTTAAATACACTAAGAAATTAAAATACGCCCAAAATAATTATTGCATCAATATAATTTTCGTAACGTTTATTTGCCGCAATTATTAATAATTTTCCACAATAAAATCAAATTGCGGCAAAGAAATTACTATTAAACAATTAAATGTAATATTTCGATATGAAATTGTAAACAAATTCGGTGCAAGTCTGTAATTCTATATGGGAAATCTAACATTTTAAACTAATTGAGTCGATAAAAAAATATATAAAAAATAATTCGTAATTTATGCAATGAACAATACTAAAAGAAAATCCTTAAAGAACTGCAAAAAAATGTAGAATTACGAATGATTTCTCAGTGTAGTTACTCAAAATATTTAATAATACAGTTGATATAATTCATAATAGAATCCCACTTCTAAATTAATTAAGCTATTACTCTTCTAGACTAGTAGGAATCTACTAATAAATCTATTTCTTATGCTTTCCTATTGCTTAATAATTAAATAAAGTATTTTAGTATTTATATATATATATATATATATATATATATATATATATATATATATATATATATATATATATTATATAAATATATATTATTATTTAAATAAGACTTGCGTAGTATTTCATAATTTTTATTATTACTAGTGTGAAGATGCACCAAAACAAAAAACCACATCAGGAGGGGCCGCTAGTTGGGCTGCCAGTTTTGAAAAACTACTCGACGATCCATTAGGCGTACAAATATTTGCTGTAAATATTTGAAATCCATAAAACTACTTGAAACAATTATTAAACATTTGTTCTCTATATAGGAGTTCCTGAAAAAGGAATTTTCAGCTGAAAACATTTACTTCTGGACAGCATGTGAGCGATTCAGACGTCAGCCAGTCGTGGCTGAAAGAACTGCTGAAGCGCAACGCATATATAGACGTCATTTGTGCGTCGGGGCTTCAGATCCTGTAAATGTTGATTCACAAGGTCGACAATATACGCAACAGTCTTTACAGGATGCAGAGCCAAAGACATTTGAACCGGTAATTAATTTTTATAAATTAAAAAATATATATATGCAATTAATCAATAATTGGTTTATTTTCTGTAGACTTGTTAATTTTGTTGTTTACAACAAACTTCTAACAGTGTATTTAACTATGTTTATATCAGCGTTAATTGTTTAAAGTGACTACGCGAAGTAAGCAATTTATTTAGGTACTAATTTTGTTATTTATTTATTATCTTCCTACTAAAATCGTTTGTTTAATTTGGCCGCAATAAATTAGTTGCTCGCCCGCACTCTCTCTGAGTTAGTAATTAAATAAATTATTTGTTATAGGCTCAAAAACAAATTTTCAACCTAATGAAATTCGACAGCTACCCCCGTTTTCTCAAATCCGAAGTTTATAACCAGTGCCTATCCGGGTCTATAGACATACCTCAAATTGAGGTAGATCTATTGATCCATCCCCTCAATAACACTCCTAGTAAACTGAAAAAGTCCTTAAGTAACGCTGAAGACAGACGTCGCAAATCCCTGTTACCTTGGCATCGAAAAAATCGCTCAAAATCAAAAGACAGAGGAGAAACTGATTACAATAATCAACATAGAGACGAACCTGTAGCGCCTACACCCGCGAAAAGTTGCACTATAACCAACGCGCACAGCAGCCAATCATCTCTCACATCACTAGACTTAGCAATGAGTTGTTCAATGCAGGTAATAATACACCGGGAAGCTTCATAATACCTGGCGGCTAGTGCCCTGTCACTATCCGCCAAGCCAATTCACCACCGGGGTTTTCAAATGTATTTGTTTAGGATTGCGCTTCAAGTAAGGGTAGCCATGATGATATGGCCCCTTGTAATCTAGACGGGAAAGGAGTCTTATGTCGAGTGTTTTTAAATGATGGCGCCACCACTGTGGTACAAATACGCTCTAATGAAACTGTTCGACAATTAGCAAATCGCCTTTTAGATAAAAGAGGTCTAAACTATTCGGCGTATGAAGTCCATGTTGCTAAACATCCTAAAGTATAAACTGTTGCTTAAAACTACCTCTAAGAGTCTAAATTTAATATGTTTTAATAGGCAATCGATCTAAACGAAGCCTCCACTACATTAGCGGGTTGTGAAGTTATAATTGAACAACGTGTAGTATTCAAATTAGATTTACCGAATCGTAAAGTCATTTCTGTTAAGTCTAAGGCCACTAAAGTACTTTTAGACGTACTTAGACTGATTTTGCGTCGGCATGGATATTGTTTGGAAGAAGTACATGTGTCTTTAGTAGGTAATACATCTGAGTTTGTTGATGTAACACTACCAGTGACATCTATTGATAACCGAAGGCTTAATATAACTCATATTGATGGTAAATTTATTTTAAATTTTTTTTTTCATAAGTACTTAATTGTTTTATTTATTTAGATACAAAAGCAACTGTACCTGCTCCTAGTATACAAAAACAAAAATCCCTAGACGAAATAACTAATACGGTGTTTGAGCAATTATTAAATGAAAAAAGTGATAATAATAATGAACAAACTTATGATCGAGGTTCAGTTAAAGTAAGTTTGATACATTTTTAAGTAAAATTGTGTTGGAAACGTTTTTTTTTTATAGTTTTATGTATTATTTTTCTTGTTAGAGTGAAGATTGGGGCTCTGAGCATTCATCTGGAATAATCGGCCGGTTTTTAAAGCGTGATTCGGCGATGCACGAACGAAAGAAGAAAGTGATTCGGATTAAAGGGAATTCGAGTCACAGTAGCGTTGAAGACATCACTGGAGAACCGATTATAAGGAAACCTTTAATCGCTAAATGGAAAGCTGGTGTGAAGTTGCAAGTTGCTTGCTCTGAAAGTGATGGTAAGTCTTTTGTAATATTTTCTAAATGACTTATAGTTTTATAGAATGTGTATATAAGATACAGAGTAGCACCAATTATCCTTGTTTTTTACAATAAATTATGCTTTTAAAAGCATTTATTAGAGTTGCAAAATGTATAGATTCTCCCTACAGAATTACAGACTTGCTCAGAATTGCACCAATAGAAACTCTATAACCTTTTAACGGCTATAGTTACATACACACTTGTATACTCCTTCGATGGTTATAGAGTTTATAGTATTTATGTTATATAGAATAGCAACATTAATCAAATATCGAATTTATTCGATGCCTTTGTCGCGTTAATTTAACAAATCTAAATATTTACGAATTCTAGTTATTGTTAATTTCAATTTTCACTATAGTTTCTTTTTTTTAAAGTGAATTTTGTGAGAAAATCATTTTTTTAATGATTTGATAGTGAAAGTTCATTAAGGTGAAAAATTAATACATTTTGTATCAACTAAAATCCGGAAGTTTGAAGATATAACAACGTAGATTAATTATTTATTATTTTTCCGTAGTATTTGATCGATTTAAGTCCCAAACTAACAAATACTAATCCATACATAAAATTAGGGTCGTTTTCAGAACTATACGAAGGCCTTAAAAGAGCTCAACGTTGCAGATTAGAGGACCAACGTGGTACCGAAATAAATTTCGAGTTACCCGATTTCTTAAAAGACAAAGAAAACGCCCAATCAAACATCAAACTTCGGAAACTACAACAAAATGGTGTCCAAACCGGAACGGCTCGCTTCTATGATGACCTACCGGACAACACACCTGCTACTACTGCAAATCTCAAATTAGACTTAAAAACCAGTGAACAGCATCAAAATACAGTAGGTAACATACGCGTTACATCTCCTAGTGTGACCTCTATTGAGGACACTTCAAGGTCGTCTGTTAATAAAGCTAAAATGGTTGAACCTTTATTGGATTTAAGCCCTAAGGTGGTTGAACCGCCACCGTTGCCCCCAAAACCAAAAGTATTACCCATAAAACCGTCGAATTGGGGACAAAGTAATAGTTACTTTAAGATACCGCGTGACGTCACACCGAAACCCTCAGACAGATCAAAGCATACGTTGTATTTAGAGCAACCCACAAGCAGCTTTGTTTGAACAAATTGTATATTATTTATTTAATAAATTGTAAATATGTTTAAATTGTTTTAACAATGTAAGGTGATATAACCTGGTGGTTTTATTTATTATTTAACAAATAAAAGATTTTTATTATTTACAAATTATAAAACAAATTATATTTAATAATTATTATATATTTTATTGTAATAAAATTACTAAATGATTTGATTTGATTGTTTTTATTTCAGATAAACTAAATGTTATTTAAACATTACATACAGAACAACATTTATTTAGTTTCTTCTGGTTGTTTCTGTTCAGGTGTTTCAACGACTGCAGTTTCCGGTTCCGCTTCGGCTGTGGCGTACTTTCGGTAAGTACGTACTGATGGTTCCTTGGGAGGGCTCCAGTCTGGTATGATTTTATCGTGTAACCGCCACAAACCGTATTCATTTGCGAGATGTTTTTCGAAAACAACATATTCGAGAACATCTTTCGCGAGTATTTCGCTACCGTGCATCAATCTCCCGAATCGGTCGTAAATCGCAAGTAACTTTAATTAAATTTATAATGTATTATTAGTGATATATGTTTATTAATTTTCTCTTTAAAATAATTTCATTACTAACTTGTTGAGTGTGAAATCTGACTGTAATTTGCGCAAATATATTTTCTTTCGAAACAATATCGGTACACCGCGCGTGTACGATTCTTGGGAGTTCTACAGTTTTTAAGAATTTCCAATTAATAGTTTTATCCTTGATGTTATGGATAACTTCTGGATAAGCGCGTTCCGTAACACAATCTTCTAGTTTTTCTAAATTTTTTGCGCTCATTAACTCGTGGACTTTACAGTAAAGTTCCTCGACCATTTTACAAAAATCCGGAGCGTCAAAATCTTCTTCGTACGACCGGATTTTCCGAATTGCCAACATTGTTTTTGTTTTTTTCTCAAGGAATTGCAATTTTTGTTTTGCCCCCTAAAATAAAATAAATCCATCCAAATCCTATTTTATGTTGAGGATTCGTTCTTAAAACGTACTTCTAAGTGAAATTAGACGTACGGCGTAAACCGGGGTTTGAGTATATAGGACAAAACGATGTTTAGTTTCTTACTTGTGTAGTTATAGGTGAAATTTTGCCGTCACCTTCTGGTGGGACATAAGCTTCAAATATTCCTCCAGTTGCGCTTAAATAAAATGGACGTTCCACCCATGGTCTCGGTGGTAGAACACCCCGTTCCTTCATTTTCATACGCATTTCTTCTTCGGAAACCTCCCCAGGTTTCTCGTTGTATTTCGGAAGTTCTACTTTTACAACTTTTAACGCTCGCATTTTTTTCCATTTCGGCTCCCAGTGTTTAGTGCGCCTGTACCGGAGTTGTTGTAAATTTACAGCCTGCACAGACGGCTGTAATAGGGCTCCGGGAAACACCTAAAACAATTATGACATAATCTCAAAGTAGATATAAAAGAAAACGATCATTTACATGGATTATTTTATTTCCTAAATAACCTACAGCCTTTAAGGCCATTGTTTTAGAATTGAGTTTAAAAGAACTAGTTAAATTTATATGAGTGGTGTTGTGTGGTATATGTTTGCGGTTATGGTACACATATGAAGTTAGATATAATTCGAATTTCGAAATAACATTTACTTTTAAATATATATAAGTACATAAAATTCTAAAAATAATACATGATATTTGTCATCAATAAGCTTCTTAAATAAATGTCATTTTAAGTACAATTAAGTCTAAACAGTGAAAAATTCATGATTCATAAATTTAATCATATCGATTTCATCTAGTGCTTCGTCTGCGTTTTTAATATCAGTATTTATCGCTGTAATCAATTCTTCTAACGAATTAAAGTTCGTCTCAGGTCTCAAGTATCCAATAATACATAATTTCAAATTTTCCCCATAGAATTCCTCTTCAAATTTGTGTAAAATATGTGTTTCCATCGATTTTTGAGTGTTGGCAAAATAAGGGTTCCATCCCACACTCATAACCATTTTGTACACAACTCCATTATTCACATTTGCCCACCCATAATACACCCCTGTTTCGAAGTCTTCGGGTAAGTTATTCACAACTTCAGGTCCAAAATTCGCGGTTGGGATCCCCAAATCTTTAGACCCCCGCCCAAAGCCCTTAATCACTGTACCCGACGCGAAATGGGGTAGTGATTTCGACATTTTGTACCCCCGAATTCGGTGTTTGTTACGCCACTGCCACGATCCACGTGAAATGAAACTGAAAGCGGTTGAACGCATGCGTTGAATTAAATGTCAAAAACTTGGTGATTGTACGTACTCTATCAGTGCTTTTTAAATTATTTTCGTATAAATTACGTACCAAATATGCTTCAAGTGACTGAGACTGGTGATAGGAGAGTAAGTGAACCAGAACACTTAATTTTATGTGTATATATAAGACGACTGATTTTGATAAGTGACTGACCTGACCTTCTAATGTCCCCAAATACTTGTGGAAATAAGGATTATTTTGAAAATTATAGATTACTTTAATTGCATCGACCATCAATTCCAATCTATTATTATAATCTATGCTGTTTAGATTTATCTTAATAACCAATACAAATTATACTAGCGCTTATCAATAAAATAATAGTTACAACAATAGTTTAGTTATCAAGGTTGCTCTAAATTATACTATTCACCAGCCTTGAATAATATAATAAATAATTTAAAAAATATAGGTTTAAGCGAAAAAAATCATTTACAATTTAGGTAAACCAATTCATTATTTTTTAAATATTTATTGCAGTTTGATTAAAAGTACAATGATTTGCAATTAGATAAAATTATAATCAGTTTACCTATAATTTATTTACTCTAAATCTCCTAAAAATCATATAAATATTGTTTAGATTGTATTTAGACAATCTTCAATAAATATTGTCATACTTATTTGATTAGAGAAACAATAATTTGCAATAGATAAAATTATTATCAAAAATCATTTTATTTCTAATCGATTTCATCAAAAAATTAGTTAAAAATCATATGTAACTTCTTCACACGTGTTTTTCTGTTTTGGAACACATTTATGTAATTTCTAAAAAACATACAAAAAATTATAATTCCGAATTTATGAGTAGATTAATACCATTTAATCAATTTTAGATAGTGTTGTTGATACTTATTTGATTAAAGAAACAATGATTTACAATAGAAAAAATACTCATTTTATCTATTTGTTTAATTTAAAAATTGCTAATTATATAGAAATTCATTACGTGTAATTTTTTTTTTGTGAAAAACAAACATATAACTATTCAAAGAAACTAAAGTTTTCTCAATAATTAATTCAAGCTAAAAATAGTTATATGTGAATTGTTCGCGCGTGAATTTGTTTTTTTGGAAAACAAATTTATATAACTACTAAAAAATCATTTAAATATTGCAATTTCCAATTTTTTGTAAATTGAAACTATTTAAACAATTTCAAAAGTATTATTGTACTAATTTGATTAAAGAAACAATGATTTGGAACAGAAAAAGTACTATCATTTTATTTATAAACTATTTAATCTAAAAAATAATTATACAAAATTACGTGTAGATTTTTAATTTTTTTTTTCTGAAAAACAAACTTACACAACTATACAAAGAAACTAAAATATAAATTATTTATGTATTGTGACAGTTTTCGATAGTATTTTTGTGTTTTTTTGCGCTATCATAGCGCTGTTATCATTCAGTATAGGGTCTGGGAGAAGCATCTAACATGCCATTATATCATTGCTAGGTCACTGATAAACGCTAATAGTACGTTCGGTCATTTGTTGTTAGACTTTTTAACAACTCGTATTTAGTGAACAGGACATTTCGTTCGTACGCGCAATAAATAATTTTTTTTCTATTGTCATGGATATTTTACTAAAACGAGTAAGTCACGTTGCAGTTTTTAATATTTCATTATATTAGTCAGCAGTTTTTAAAAATAATTTCTCTACTTAACTTAGCATAAAACATTTTAAAATATTTGTAAATTAAATTTTTAGAATAGCCCAATTTTTTATTTAGTATTTATTGTTTAAATTATTTTCCATTTTAGTCTACATATAATGTTTAAAACTATTAAGATTACGTAATTATATGTTATCAAAATAACTAAAAGTATAAACAGAAATAATTAATGTTAAACAATGTGTCCTTGAAGATTTTAAATATGTAATAATTAATTCAGCGCTCATAACTCATCTCTATTATATATATAAACTATTCTGAAACAATAGATTGCAAAATATAACATTATTACATTTAACACACCAGCACATTTAAAATAAATAAAGTTACTTAACATCTATGACCGTCCATGGGCTATTTTATTTTTTAATAATAGATTAAAGGACATCAACGTGTTCCTAGTGATTCCCGCGAGTTTCGTGAAGTCACAAAGCGGGACGCGCAAATTCAATTACAACATGATCTGGAAAAACTATTAGCAACATCACCATCGATCAAACAAGACACATTTAAAAATGAATTTGATGGCTTTGCCGCTCTTTTTGAGCGGTTTTTGCAAGAGGAAGGACCTTCTGTCGAGTGGGAGAAAATTGAAAAACTTCCAGATGACGCCGTACGAAGTTACAGCACTTTGGAAACGCCAACGACTGATCTTATCCATAGTATGCTGGATAAATTGGTAGTTGTTAAGCTGAATGGAGGCTTGGGGACTTCTATGGGGTGCCATGGGCCTAAGTCAGTTATTTCAGTCAGGAATGATCTTACGTTCTTAGATCTTACAGTACAACAAATTGAAGTAAGTTTACAAGACCCCGTACTCTAAAACCTGCTCCCTTTGAATATTACAACTGCAATTTTTTTATAGCACTTAAACAAAACTTATAAAGCAAATGTGCCATTAGTCCTTATGGACTCTTTTAACACCGATGAGGATACCCAAAAAATTGTCCGAAAGTACAAAGGACTTCAGATAGAAATCCACACATTTAACCAATCTTGTTTTCCGCGTATAAATCGCGATTCGCTGTTACCAATCGCCAAAAACTGTAACGTAGACGGAGATATTGATGCATGGTACCCGCCTGGTCATGGAGATTTTTACTGTAGCTTCAAAAATTCAGGACTTCTGAAAAAATTCCTTGCCGAAGGCCGTCAGTATTGTTTCATTTCCAATATAGATAATTTAGGCGCAACTGTTGATATGAAAATATTAAATTTGTTGCTTAATCCGAGCAATGAACAAAAACATGAATTCGTTATGGAAGTTACGGATAAAACAAGAGCTGATGTCAAGGTTAGTTTCATCCGAATTGCGTAAATAATTGTTGAATTTAAGCTATTTTAGAGTGTGATTTGTTGAATGTATCTCTGGATTGTGTTTGATTGAATTAATGCTCTATGCATTTAGATTGGTTGAATTTAGGCTACTTGGAGTACAATTGGTTGAATTTAAGTTACAAAATTAATTTCTATATAGGGTGGTACATTGATTCAATACGAAAATAAATTGCGGTTATTAGAAATTGCTCAGGTTCCTAAAGAGCATATAGACGATTTTAAATCGGTGAAAACATTTAAATTTTTCAACACCAATAATTTATGGGCAAAATTGGATGGTAATACAACAAATACCCAATCATAAAACGCTTATAAAATATTTATTTTGTATTTTTTACAGCAATTGACAGAGTTTTAAATGAGAACAAGCTAAATCTTGAGATAATTATAAACAACAAAACTTTAGGCAATGGTTTGAATGTAATCCAGCTAGAAACAGCCGTAGGCGCGGCCATGAAAACCTTCGAGGCCGGAATTGGAATTAATGTGCCCAGATCCCGATTTTTACCAGTGAAAAAAACTTCGGATTTATTGCTTGTTATGAGCAATTTATACAGCTTAAAAAACGGGACTTTAGTCATGTCTCCTTCACGAATGTTTGAAACTACACCGCTGGTCAAGCTAGGGGAGAATCATTTTTCGAAAGTAAAAGAGTTCTTGGGACGGTTCGCCAATATTCCTGATTTGATTGAACTGGATCATTTAACAGTTAGCGGAGACGTCACCTTCGGTAGAGGAGTGTCTTTAAAGGTATGTGATTATAACAGGTGTTAATTCGATTTTGTTGGTTTGTATTGCCTAGTTTTTAAGGTGTTTTCGCTCTTTTGTTTTATTCTTGAGTCTAATTGGATGCTTGTTTGCTTATAAATCGAAATTTTGATTTAGAGTGGTGGATAAGTTATAGAATATTTTGTGTGTTTCGTTATAGGGAACTGTAATAATTATAGCAAATCACGGAGACCGAATTGATATCCCGTCTGGGGCACTTCTAGAAAATAAAATCGTCTCAGGAAATATGAGGATATTGGATCATTAATATTTGTTTTTAAATAGTTGGAAATATCTCGCTCTCAAAAGTTGTTATTAATAAGCCGTACTGATTTGTGTTTTTATTTAGTTTTATAAAATTGCACAGTTTATTTATACAAATTGAATTGTTATTGAAAGAATGCATTTT
Source organism: Nebria ingens riversi (assembly GCA_018344505.1). NCBI lineage: Eukaryota > Metazoa > Arthropoda > Insecta > Coleoptera > Carabidae > Nebria > Nebria ingens. Next base: position 34,657 of record JADQWA010000273.1, on the reverse strand, counting down.
TGTCGGAATTTTACGAAATAAATTGTACATATGTAACGTTTTCGTTACATCTTCAGTAATTTCCTATAAACATAGGGTTTTTATTCCTAATTAGATTACTTTTTACTAAATAGGCTAACTTAATTCAATGTATAATCAAAACACTGGTTTATAGTACGATATATATGACCAATTTTATTATTAATTACAAATATATATATATATATATATATATATATATATATATATATATATATATATATATAAAACAATGGTTATATTAAGTATAATATGAATTCTTACTTTAAAAATGCAATAGAAATTTGAAAAAGAAATTATAATGCAATTAGACCAAAAACCGATATAAATGATAAACAATTTTATGATTGGATTTGCATTCGCATGACATCCTTAAAAAATGTACACATTGCATTGATAATAGCATCCTTAATCGCTGGTCTGGATAAAATGAGTAGCAATGCAGTCGATGCTGTTGCTTTACCAAAACCAGCGCGTAGAATTATTGGTCGCACCATTTGCACCAATTGGTTTCTTTCTTCTGGTGTCATTTGCGCAATTACTACAGGAACCGATTTAAAGTCTTCCGCGTTCGCATAAGCAGCTATACTTCCGATTAATCCACCTTTAAAACATATGCATATTTTGTTATAAAGATTTGAACTCGTACAAAAAACCAGACCATAAATTCTTTCGAGAAACATATTTAGTTATTTAAAATGTACTCACCTAACGCCATCCCAATAGGACCTCCTAATACGCTTCCAACGAATGTCGTGGTACCAACAATCCCAGCGCTTTTAAGAGATTCTTTCACTGTTACTTTTAAACTTGCTTCTTTTGCAATTTCTTGCAAAACAGAAATAATTTCATTGTTTCCTAACTGGGTCATGTTGATACTTCGATTAAGTTGGATATGAATAGCTATAGAGCTAACTGGTAGTAATTTATAGGTACAATACAGATCTGATAAAGATATAAACTTTATTCGATATTTAATACCTGATAGACTATTTCCACGAATACACACTTTAAAGTTAGGTAACTTTGAAAGTTAGGGGAATCCCAGAAACCTGGTAAAGCTTATAACAAAAAAATCCCCAAGATAGCAACTTGATTCAGAACGAATTATCCTAAAATATTGCGCTGCAGATTTATTTATAAATTTTTTGTTTTATATAATCATTGATAGATTTGTATTATTATCTTTAAGGCGAAGCTTGAAGTATTCGAAAAATTATAGAAATTTAGTAAAGCATGAATGGGGGATAAAAATCCTCAGGATGAGGGGCATTTAGGGATTGCTGTTCGCCTTTGAATTCCCGTAAGCTATTGCGTAAAAAACTTTATTTATAATGTTTGTTATATCAAACAAAAATTACATTTTATTATTCTCTATTCTAAATATACATATGAAAGTCTTAATTAGTAATGGCCATATTCATTTCATTTTGAAAGAAGCAAATAACTTCTTTCAGGATCAATTCTTTTGTTGTAGCATTCGACAAAACCAGCGGCAACAAAATAGTGAAATCTTCTATTTTTAAGTTGGTAATAATCCCTTGGACAGCACTGGCAAGACGGGCATGTTGTACAGGCGTCATATCGTATAAAATGACATCTACTACGGCTCTGTACTTGCCTTTTCCGTAAGCTAGGGCCAAAAATGACCCGCAAATGCCTCCTGTAAATTAAAAAATTGATTTACAAATTTTTATAAATTCTTGTATTAACTTACCTAGTGCTAAGCCCGCTGGCCCCCCCAATAGTCCCCCTGCAAACGCACTGGAGCCTACAATACAGGCTCCTTTAGCTGATTCAGTCACTGTTATTTTTAAATTTTCTGCTTGCGCTAATTCTTGCACTAGGCTAACGATTTGATCCTGATTTATAGGCATTATTACGACTTTTGATTTTCAATAATAATCATCTAAATGATGCTTATCGTAACCTTGGCGATGACTAGAGGAAAATTGACGAAAATTGTAAACATTGGACCTTAATATAGATATGCATTGTTGCTAACGGGATCATATATATTTTAGCAGATTTATTAATGAAATATTGTTTAGATATTCATAAAAATACAATATATTGCCTATAAATGTGAGCTTTGGGTATAAAATATGTGATTTTATTTAGTATCGAGATTTGAGCATGTTGGCAACATTAGTTCCAAGTATAAAGTATAATAAAATGTGTCATCCGTCAAAATAATATAAACTTTACTATAAATCTGTAAAGTTTAATTAATATTCAATCTAAATTATGTACAAATCGTACAAATGAACCATACTAGAAAATGTTATTTAACTAAAGTGTTTATTAAAATTGGGGGCGTTTTGGGCAACGAATATGTTTAATTTCACTTCGCCTGGATTTCAAGGGGTAGTTTAAAAATGAATGGGGTGATTACCACCAAGGAAGAATCTATGATTGACCGCAAACCAATTATAACATGTAGGTCATCGCGTGACATTGATTTTTAACCTCTTTACATTTCTGATTAATCTCATTGTGGTAGGTGGTGGTGAATTAGAAGTATTTTCTGGATTAGAAGATGCGCTAACAGTTGCGTTGCCGCAAGATTCTTGCGAGTGGCGTAGATCTTTGGGCAGACCGATAAAATCCGTTCATATTGGTGTTAAATTTACACCGTTTAGTCCGATCGCTTTGCCCAGAGAAAACCAATGGGATTTGATTCGGTGTCCGTTGTTCCATATTTATTGGACGGAATGCACGGTGAGACTAACGCATATTTAGCTTTTCTTTTATATTCGCTATACGATTTCTTGCAATTTTATTTGTTGATCCACAATTTCGTGAACTTGCAAATTTGAGGCCTTTTTTTATGAAATAGGATGTAGATGTGTACAAATCGAGTGTAAGGGATGATATAGAATTATGGTTGAAAGAATTGAACCACCGTAATATAACGGATTGGTTGATTGTTGTTGTTGAAGCTTATGATGTTAAACGAACGAAAAATTTGTTGCCACGAACGACGGTTTTGGATAAAATCCGAGCGGATTTTGCTCCAAAACAAGGTCAGTTCTTTTTAATAATTTACTGGTTTGTAATGTCATTGCAATACTAATTATGGTTTAAAAATAAATAACTGCTCTTCATTTAGGTGATCGTTGCATATCGGTTTTAAGCCCCAGTCGCCATGAAACTCGCACTGCAGATTCTTGGCGGGGCTTGGTGGCTCGGGTTCGACACCTAGTACTGGTTGCCTATGCTAGAGCTGTTACCAAACTGGAAGAACATGTACGACAGCAACGCGAAAGCCGTAATGAAGTCGGGTGGGATTTTATAAAATATTTCCAGTTACAAGTACGATATCTTACTTTCTATTAATTGCTCAAACTTTTCAAAATCTAATAGCAGCCAAAGATATAATTTCTAAAACACCACAATATTTACAATCTTCTCAAAGTGATCTTTAAAAATCCTCTAAACCACTCCCGAGATCTTCAAATTGTCAATAGCGGAAATAATTCTAATCCTCTCTTTTTTCACATCCTTTAATCACTCAAACCTTCCAAAGTGACTCAACCCTTTTAAAGTTACTCAAACCTTCCAAAGCGACCTAAACCTTCCAAAGTGGCGCAAATCATTCTAGAGTTCCTTATTTACTACACAATAATTGCAGCAATTTTCCTTGCACAAGAAGTTGCAGCAGGAATTTAATAGTTTAAAACAAACATTGCTGCAATACTTCTTATGCAATTCTTGCTGCAATAGGGTATGGTTGGGTATAGCTTGCTTTTAATACCTTGCAGGAGGAACTAGCTCAAGTTCTGGAAATGTTAGGCTTATACGATGAAAGCCTAGTGCAATATGACGAATTAGACGCTTTATTCTCTCAATTCGTTGTCAATAGTCATATGGGCGATGTGGCACCTTGGTTGAGCGATTTTCAAAAACCATTAGAAAGATGGCACGGTCTCCGTTTAGGTCCTGCAATTTTACCAAATAATCCATCGTTATTAGAGCTACGTTCATATTTATTCGCGAAACAAGCGCATATGCTACTCTTAACTTGCGCCCCGTGGGAGATGGCCTCCAGATGTATCCCGTTTCTTCACACTTGCGTCCGGGAATTATCGCTGTTAGAAGTGACCTCACCTGTAGGGGCTGTAGCTTGTTGGGTGTTCTTAGCGTGCCTAGAAGTATTGCATACTTGTGACAGATTTAATGATTCGGCTCAAGTTGAAATGTATTCGTTGTACACGGCTGGATTATGGGCGTACGCAAGTCAAAAGGTGATTTTTGTCAATTTCAAAGCAAACAAACAAGAGATTATAACGTTTTTTGTTGTTTAAAGCTACGTGAGCTTGGGGAACTATGTGGGTTGTTACCGGGTGGGTCTCCCACTTCAGAACAATTGCATATAGTTGTGGGCTTATCCGCTGGTATGGGGGATTGTCCTGGGACAACTTCCCATCCATCTCCGACGGATAAACTTAAAGAAGGTCTTTGTTCTCAAGATGCCTTCAATAAACATTATTTGGTAAGTTCTAGAGAGCCTCTAATTTAAATTATTACACCCTCTATCTATCTATCTATCTATGCTTATTTTTATCTAAATTAGGAACTGTGCGAACTAGCAATGGGGACCTATAAACACATCGGTCGATTACGCTCTGCGCGTTTAGTTGGTCGTGAACTCGCTTCATTTTATAAACTACTGGGTGAAACGCAAAAAGCAGCCGCATTTCTAGGTGATGCGCTCAAAACGTTTGAGCAAGAAGGCTGGCGCGAATTAGCTGTGCAAACACAGCTAGAGTTAGCTTCATGTTATGCACAAGCACACGACAACCGTCGCTACATCCGTGCTTGTACGGCCGTAGCTGCAGCGCCCGAAATGGACACAATAATCCGTTGCACATACTTCGATGAAATGTTAAAATCTTTAGACACGTTAGAAAAAACTTTAATAGTTCCATTTGTAAATATTTTTAAAATAATCCAGATTCAATTGAAGTGTGAGCAGAAAGTTGTTATGCAGGATTTGGATTTGGATGTTCAATTGGACTTGGAGTGTAGTTTTCCGCGGGAGGTTTTGTGCGCGAATGTGATGATTGCTTTGGAGTGTGATAAGAGTGCGACGTGTAAGAGTAAAACAGAGGATGCGGGTGATTGGTTAAAGTGTTTGAGCAGTAAAGATTTGAAGCCGCCACAATCGGTGTTGCAGCGATTGCGGATTCAAAGACATTTGGATTATCGGCAAGATAAACAAATTGGGTCTGCTAGTGTCGTTTGCAGATGCGCCCCACTTAAAAGAGCCGATAGTTCTGCTGTTAAATTGCAACGAAGTGATTTCAGTTGCTGTTTAAGAGCTACTGCGTTGGTAAGTGTGCAACATTTTCAAACATATTTCGTTTTAGTATTAAATCAAATTAATTTATAGCCAGTTGTGTTAACACCAGGATTAAACACAATACAACTTAAATGGTTAGCACAACCTGGCAAATATGTTCTATCACAAGTAGCTTTAGAATTGGGACATTTAGAATTTTTATCACCAATTTTAACACCAAAACTCAAATTTGACGTCAGACGAGAAGAACCGAGCTTAAGACTAGACAAAGGATCTGCAGAGGATCTTTTAGCAGGCATAGAACAGATTATGCTACTTACAATCACAGTTGGAAGTTATCCGATAGAATCTGTAAGGTTTTAGATAAATTGTTAATGTTATATTATTCCAAAAAAGATTGAAACATATATTCTACGTCTGACATGTTTTTTGTGTGTGTTCAGGGTTCCGCAATAAAATTACGTTGTTCAAAAGGTTTAATGATGCAACATGATCAAACAGCTTTAACGTATGAGTTAGACGTTCCCATAGACCAAACCACCCCATTTTCTTGTACCCGCTTAAGATTACGCGTATACGCGCAACTCCCCGCCAAAGAACATATTGTAACAGTCCAGTGTCCTTGGACGAGTAATTTACTATCAGTGCCTCTTGGTTTCACATCTCCCTTAAATATCCTTCACAAACTTCACACTTGCAAACACCAAAAATTTATACAAATAATTATTTTGGGACAAAGTATTCGTAAGCTCCAATTAGGCTCTATTAAACTCCAATCGTCTGATAGCTGGGTTACATTTAAAAACTTAAATCCAGATATAGACGAAAAAAGCTCTGTAAGTTTTGATGAATTGTATCACATATGAATAGTGTATAACTTAACAATCATTTAGATTATTTCAACTGGTTCCAAATTATCTTATATGTGGGAATTAGTTTATGATTTGGAGGCGGCTGAGTGTAGGCCACTCAAAATTGAATTTAGCACTGATTATACAGCGCTTTGGGGCCCTGATGAAAAGGGGATAGACTCGACCAGAAGGAGCTATGTACATAATTTCGAAATACAAAATTATGAAGTTAGTATTCACTACTGAGGCAGTTGAATCGAATATTTATGTATATTTGGTGTTTTTTTTTGTGCTAGACTTTGTATATTTTGGAAGCAGTTGTTGAACCAACGAAAGGAAGTGAATTTTGTCGAGTTGGGGCTTTATGCCATTTACGATTGACGATAAAATATGTGAATTCTTGCGATAAAGATGTGACGAGATCGTTAATGTATGAGATACTAGCGGAGCAAAACGTTTGGGCCGTTTGCGGACGAACTGCCGGTGTAGTATCACTCGAACATAGTATTGGTTCTCAAAGTATTGTTTTGGATGTAATGCCGTTGACGAATGGATTTTTACCGCTTCCGTCGATTCGACTTTCGAAATATATTCCAGCGGATAAACCTACAAATGGTAAGTTCACACCTTTTTAGTTCTATCACTAGATAGCACCATTAGTTAGTTTCTTCTACGATTGTACATCTATAATGATTAATTTTGAAACGTAGACCCAAACAGAAAATCAGATGCTTCAAACCACCCCAGATTGGAGCCATTTAGTCCAGGCCAAGTCCATAATACCAGCAAAGCTCAGCAAGTCCATGTTTTGGTGTCTATTAACGAAGCACATACAACTTAAAGCGTGAGTTTTTTTTCTTAATTTATTTATAAAAGAAAATTCCTTCCCAGTTTATATATATATAAACATATATTCTAATTTATTGAAATGATAATTTTTGCTCATTTAATATTTAAAATTTAATTAATTTTAAATAATATATATATTTTTTGTATCTTGTTGATGAATTGATATACGTAATTTTGTTTCTTTTATAAGCGACAATACTAGGTAATTAAAAAATATATAAAAAAACAATAATTGCTTTTTTGAATAAATTTTCAAAAAATAAATTTTCATGCAAATATTACACAATATTGTGCACAAATTATCTTTTTCCAGACATATGTTTGGTGGCCAAGATTTTATTGCGGTTTTAATTGTTATTTCGTAATTTAGATAATTTGCTATAATTTATTTGACTGAATTTTGTGCCAATTTTGGGTGCCCAATATAATTTTTTTACTATTTTAATTAAGTAATTCACTTACGGGTCGTGGGTTTAGTTAAACAATATATACGTTGAAGAAACAGACAAAATCTGAACAATCTTTAAGAAATAGACAAGATTCTTCATTTTGATATAAATATAGCATTTTGCACTGAAATTTGTAACTAGATATTTCTGCTCACATTATTACCTTAAGCGCGAAATATTCAAAGTTCCATAACTTTAAATCTACACGGTTAAAAAGTAATAATAACTTTGTTCAAAAAACAATAAAGCAGAATCTTGCCTATTTAATCTTAGTTAAGTCTACCCCCAAACTATGACCTACCCCCCTAAGTTATGCGTGCATCTCGTGATTTATAAGAAAATTAAAATGCGAATAAAACTATATTTCAGTATATTTTCTATAGATTGAAATTGAGTCTATTGGTTTTATGGTTATTATTTTATATATTTTTTGGAAAATGGTATAGTTTTTATTTTAATAAACAAATCTAATTTAAATTGTGTTCTAGTCTGTTTAACACTTGCTAAAAATTACCATTGTGGCTATACACAACTTGTAGTTGTAAACGTAGCTGTATTCTTCACGTAATGGCAATTAGTAGTGTAAACAGGCCAAATTTAAACACAATTTAAATAAATCTACAGTACGTATTAGTTTTGCGGAATTTTGCTTAGATTTGAGCGTTTTCAAACCATGTCCATTTATTTTAGACATTCGTTTCAAACGCTAAATACATTGCTGAAACAAATGTGTTTGTACTTTATTTTTTGTTAAATCATGTGCATATTGTAAATAATAAATATTTTTATGTTAGTTAAATTTTGCATGATATACATGTTTTGAGAAGTTGGTATGGCTGAATATGTTGTTATATCTTTGTTGCTATTCATTTACTGTGTAAACATGTCTTTAAATAATGAAATTTAAGGCTGTAACTATGAGATATTATAATGTACAGAACAAATAAATTTTGAAAGGGCTGTGTGATCTGCTCTAAATAAAAATGTATAGTTTTTGTAAAAAATGGCATATCCCGCCAACAAATCACAAAAGTTTAATTGTCATAAATCATAAATTGGGAAATTGAGTTAATCAAAATATATAAGCATTAAAAAATATGATTTTTGTTGCAACATAGTAAGCTTAGGTTTAGTTAGTTAATTTAGATTTATAGCAACTTTTTTACGATTGCTCCTTTAAAATATATTTTATTCACCCGAAAATATATTTTAAATTTCGTAACTTACGAACAAACACGAATATCAACAGTCGATCGTTAATTAAGGTGTAATATTTTGGAATAAACTTGTATAATTCAGTCTCTATACGTAATAAATAATGCCAGTATGAGTAGTGATATTGTAGGTGGTATGTCGTGCTTCTAGGCAAGATAAACTAACATATCTCAGTTAACGTCGTTTTACAGTGTATACATTATTATATATCTCATTTAACGTAGTATTTTGTGATTTAAATCTAGATTTTTTCGTCATTATTAAGACAAAGTTTGTGCAAAAGCGATAAATATTAAAACTTTGATTAGAAACTGGTTATTTTAAAGAGCTTGTTGGATATCACTGTTCGTGTTTTGATTTAATTAAATCCAGCACACATAGAGTGTGATTTTTGTTTAAATAATACAAATTAATATAAACTAGAATAAAATGGTCAATATACCTAAGATAATCTTGCCAGAAGACGAAGTATTCTTACACACATCAATCTCACAGGGTTACCTCAACCAAAATATAGAACATTTATATATACCTGTGCGGAAAAGTGTTAGTGTTTCTAGTAGTGTAACAATAATCGGTGGGCGACTTGAAATTAGTGATATACTCTCAGTGACTTCAGAAGTTAGTGAACAATCGAAATTGTATCAAACATTATTGAAAAACTGCCATAATTTAGTGCTACAGCACCAAACGTACGAGAGAAATGGATTTAAACATCTATTGCAGTCTAAGGTAGGATTTAAAAACAAACTGTATTATTTTATAATAAGTCTACAAGAATTGAAACTATTGGCTAAAGGCAATTTTGGGAAGTTCCTTCATTTCGAAAATAACACAAATGTTCTATATCGGAAAATAAGTTACCTTCGATCTTTAGATTTATCAACATTATTTAAGATTCGTTCGATTATATGATTACATTCATACTTGTTTTCATGTACTACATACATATTACTAAAGTGTATTGCTGGTTGCATACATTAACAAAGTATCGATGCGGTTTTGTTTAGTAGTATACCATAAAAACTTGAGACATTCAGAATTCTTTACAATATAAGAACATGTCTTGTCAATTCTTTGAATTGAAACCATCAATCAATAATTTTTTATTACAGTTCTGCACCGCCATTGATGTATATTTTTTCTGACGATTGTCACAATGTTATATGTTGATTCAAACATTTCTATTTGCCATTAAAAATATAAATAAAATGTTATGTATCTATTGTTTAAGAGTTAAATAAGAGCCATAAGTTTTAATAGATTCATAGAAACACTTTAAAGTTACTTTAACATTGTAATCATTTAGAGATCGGTTTTTATGAAATTTAAGAGTGGTGACTCCTTGCTTAAAATTCCTTGACGATTGAAATAAAATCTCAAAAACTTTTGACATTGTTAATCTTGATAAATCTTCAAGCATGTCAACAGAACACGCAGATTAAGATCTAAAATAGCCTAAGTGCACTCTGGAATGAAAAAGTACAACAAAACAAATGATGTTCTTGGTCACCCCAGCCCAGCCAGACGAGACATTTCATTAATAATAACATATTTCAGATTTTATCTGACGTTAAAAAGAATAACTCAAGTTGAAAATTTATTTTAAGTGGCTCGCTATATTAATAAAAGTGACTTTGAATACCGTTTTAATAATTTCATTAAACAATACTCGAGTTGAATAATAAACATATTTTAATACACTTGTAATAATATTTAGATTTCCTTTCATTCATTCAGTACTTAAAATATTTTCTAGTTTAAGATTTCTAAAATGCTTCTCACTTTACCAAGTTCTCTACATACATACATACATAAAATCGTGCCTATTCCCATTATATGGGGTGGCGGAAACCCCTTTACATTAATTCGTATACAAATCGTCATTGTTATTATTCTTGAGACAAATAACACAACCAAATACAATCTCAAAATACGATTTTTTATTGTTTAAACATTTATATACGTAAACTTAAGAATTTTTAAAGTTGCGCGTTAACAACCATCCTAGTGACGAAACAATGATATGATTTCTATATCACTCTACACTTGGCAACACTGTGCTACAAAGTTATTAGCGCTCAGTGTTCCAACACGCTCATTCGTCACTTAAACCAATAACTGATCTTGATTATCATTTTCGTAACAAAGCGCTATTATTTGGCGGTGGCCGGGGGGGGGGGGTAGTTGACCCCTATATAACTCATTTATGCGTACGGCACTGCTCTTTACTAATCTATTTATTCTAGTAGCAAATAATATGTTCTTTATTAGTACATTTGCTATTTTTTTAGTATAATCAGTTATAATCTTATTAAATAGATTTATGAAGAGGATTTATTGTATTTATATAATTATAACAATCTTTGTGAGATTACTGGTTATTAATTTCTATAGAAATTAATATGAATTAACGTAATATTTTAGTATTATTTATTTATATACTAGTTAAAGCGATTAAATATTATTTATTCTTAAATATTCTTATACATTTACCCACTTTGATGCCCTAAAGTCTAATTAAAATCTATTTATATTTTTATGGATAATAGTGTTGTCTCACCGGAATTTGATAGCTTTAACACGTTCGCTGCCAAGCACTGTGTCACATATTATATATAATTGACAGTTGGTCATAAAATGACGTTTTAAAAACGTCTATGATTTTCACATGCAATTTGCATTTAACCGTGCGACTGGCAGCAATTAAATAGACAGTCAATAATTGTTTATGATTATGTAACTCTGGGGAGTAAATTAACGAATATGAGAGTGTTTGTCGGCAAATCTAGTGGGGTAAAATCTGTACAAACATAGTTTTAACTATATCGAATCACGCAATGTTTCTTGCTAAGCAATAAAATAGAGAAAGAGAGATACAAAAAATCAATTTGTTATTTTCTATGTATTAACAACCAGAAAATTGGGTCTTTTGAAATATTAAATTTTATTCTATTACAAAGCAAAATATAATATTGAATTTGAATAGATAATTTAAATTTTACAGGCGTACAGGGTTGTATTTAATTAAAAACTATGTGTTTAGTTCGTTTGAGAATATAATACATTTTAGTTGAGCCCATTACTGCGTAATACAATGATGTTGGTAACATTGTTGATTGAATATTTTTGATAGAAATTGTAATATAATTAGCTTTCTTATGAGGACAAAACATTTTTTTTTTTTTATTAATATAAAACTGACAGCTATAGTTAACGCCTAGCTCCTTACAAGTAGCTCTATAAATAAAGAATACCACTCTATACTAAGTCCAATAAATAGAACAATTCGTCTCGTAATAGATTTGCATATATTATATAATTCGCATAAAAAAGAAAATAAATAGTTTTTGGTTGCTCTAAGAAAATATACCGCCAAATTAAATAATCTATGGTACAAGTTAAAGAATAAATAATCTAAACGAAAAAAATTAATATTACCTATAAAATAATGGTAGAGCTCGAGCGGAACGGATTGATTCGATTTTCAAAAAACTTGTCAACTTATAATACAAATACAACGCTGTTATAATTGAGTTAGCAAAAAATGCTACTAAGAAAAATCATCTCAAACTACGAAATTATTTTCGGTCAAGCAGAACGAAAGAAATTTGTTTTTTTTTTGCACAAATACCTATCATACCGTTTGGTATTTATAAATAATTATTGATACAACATTCTTTTCTCAAGTAATCCTGATTTAATTATGTTAAAAAATACTTTGTCTACACGTTTTAAAATAGTTTATAGTTTACTCATTTTTAAAATCTAACGTTAAATTATTATTATTATTATTACAGAAAATATAGTAAATTGTAGACAATTCGTGTTACAGTGCCGGATTGGACCACCGGAATTTTTTCCGGTGGACCAAATTATTCCAGTCCGGCCCTGTTTGTGTAATACAATGAAGAGCTTACTTCAGAACTGACACTGATGGCTGTAGAAAAGCTACAGTGTTACCACGTGTAACACTTGTCAAAAAGGTGCTTTAAATCTAAATTAATCAAATAAAATATAGATAACTGTTTATAAATATAGTATATAATTAGTTTTTCTACATATTTAAACATCGTGTACCAACAAATAACTCCATAATATAATATTTAAAAATTTTATTCCGTCAAGTTGACTTCAGATAAGTTCATTTTCAAATCTTAGTTGTCATAAATGACTAGTGAGCAAATTTAGTGAATAGTGCATTTTAAATTTAGTGCTTCAAGTGTTATTTTGAGACTTTTTAGCCACGTAATAAAGTGCAAACATCCCTAATCGATTTGTATTTCATGTGAGTATATTTTTATATGCAATTAACTTTTGTATCAGACGAATGTAAAACCTATATAATGAGTTTGTTTTCGCGATTTTAATTCACCGCTAACGAGCACCCTGTATTTCGCTCCCAGATATTTGTTTATTTTTACGAAAACAAAAACCTCTTTAGCTTGCTAATGAACTTGAATGCTTTTTTTTTGATTAACTAACTAAATAAATAAAATAAAATACGCTCATTCAGGTAGCTGTTTGTTATCGAATTTGCAATCACAATTTAAGTAAATGTGAAATTATCGAAGCCGAAAACAACTCGTACATCGTAAATTGTCAAAGAAATTTACTAATTACCATAAAAAAACGCGTATCTGATTTTGGATTCTGTTTAATTTAAATTAAATTTCGCTTAGTTTTAAGTATTAAAATCTGGAGCACTCAGAGCTAAAAATAGAGTATCGTGTACTTAAATTATATTTTTTTTATTTTTTTTTATAAAAGTTGTAGTTAATAATAAAAAATTGCGATCTATATTTAAGATTAATAAAGTATGCATGGTCCATAATTTACCTCGAGGCAAAATAGCAGAAACTGTTTCTAACAACAATTAGAATAAATTCTAAAATGTCAATATATGCACTGGTTGCGAACGTACACATCAACAACGACAAACAACTACATAAAATGCACGATACATTTACATGAAAAGCACATTTCATTATGTTAATAGTAATTGCAAAACATGGCGGTACATTTAATTCAGCGCTTTGCAGAGCACCGGTTTCGGTTTGTGTTCGTTTCGGGTTATATTATAAATGGTAACATTATACAAATTAACCCATACAGTTGGTAATCGTGTAAGTAATTTAAATTTTAACTAACTCTTTTTGTGAGTGGGTTAATTTTTATTCATTGCGACTACTTAAATGGCATAAAACAATTTTTAATTCAGATGCACTTTTATATAATTAAAACTAATAAAAAACAGTGTAAAATATTATTAAATGGTTTCTGAAACATTTTAAAAATAGCTTCGAGGTCCATACCTTCACGTATAAAAGTGTAAACAATTAAATATTAACGAAAATCTATTTATATAGAAATAAACAACGTAAAACTATATTTAGTAAACTAGTTTTGTAATAAAACACTTCCGTATCGAATAAAATTTATTTCGAATCTAAACGATATATAAAGTCTAATTTAACTTAGCGAAGGGATTGTTTTAAGCTAACGTGGAGCTCTGGTGTTAAAAATTGCGAACTAACGCTTGTGTAAACAAAATAAAAACATCGGCCATGTGTTGGCCCTAAACTTTCTTTTACGTAGTCAGTATATTTAGATTTGATAGTATATAAATAAAAATATAAATGTTTACATTTCAAGAAAATATTTTCATTCATTGTCCAATAACATTGTAAAGTTACTTTATTGTCAGATTTCCAAAGAAAACATATGTATTTTAGATTTAAATGTTGGATTTTATAGTAGTATAAAGAAAATATTATTATTCATTACATATTATTAAAAATTATTATGGCCGGGTATTTTATAGTTTTCAAATTAACTTTAAACTAGAGAAAATATTTATATGTAATATTTTAAATTATTTACTAACCATTGTAACGGTTTTTCACTAAACTTATTTGTGACACTGACAATAAATGTTAAATGCCAAAATATTTGAATATTTAAAACAGTTGACATGCATAGTAGATACGATTTATTATATATAATTTTCCATATCTATGTAACTATGGCAATATAAATAGGATAATAGCAATTTTCTCGTAACTGGTACACTTTTTGAAGAAATGTTTCAAAGTTGTTCAAATCATTAATATCTTTAACTTTGATTATAACTATTTTACTGTAAGTGCAGCCGTTTCGAAAATATGCAAAAAGTGTCTGAAGTAAACATGCACTTCCGGTTTGAATATGCTTTTCAAAAATAGGAGGTTTTCTTCCCAGGCATATACAAATCTTAAGCTTAAAGTTCCATAATTTCATCTTTAACAGTGTAGACTGTAGAGCGCATACACACACACACACACACACACACACACACACACACACACACATACACACATACACACACACACAGACACACACTAAACGTCATTCCAAAAAGAGTCAGACTCGATTCAGGGAAGGTCAAAAGGTGTATTTCCGTTAAAATTTGGAGATTTTTTTTTCGTAAAAGAAAGTAAAACAGCTGTTTTCATTTATTGCTTATTTCTACACCAGTGTCTAAAAATGTATTATTACATGTAATATCCAACATTTTCTGTAGTTAATATTGTATACTAATAATGGATTATAAATATTTATAATATATATATATATATATATATATATATATATATATACATATATACATATATACATTTATATATATATATATATATATATATATATATATATATATATATATACATATATACATATATACATATATATATATATATATATATATATATATATATATATATATATATATATATATATATATATATATATACGCATATTTCCATCGTAAAGGGTTTAAATCGCAGTTAAAAATAAAATACAAAAGAAAATATTTAGATCAGTACGACGCGTGTTGCTAAATATAAATATACGATTGTTTGTTTATAAGTTATTAGTGTAGCTATATAGGAACGCGTTATTATAAATCATATGATTTTCAATAAATATCTTGTGGCTACACTCTACAGCCGAGTGTTGTGTATGTTATGTATGTGTGCCCCGTGTTTGCGTCGGCATTCGTTCTCATAAATAGAATTACTAGGACAGTGGGTGCCCGTGTAGTAGTGATATTTGAACCATATGTGGTGGCACCCCTGCCGTGTGATCGTCCTGTTTGTGTATAAGCACTGCCAACATACGCCGCCTTATCTCTTGGCTAACTTGGCTACGTGATTGAGAATTTAAGATTTATAGAAAACTTATCCAATGCACCACATTTTAATATATATTTTTGTGTCTCAAATTTAAAATAAAACCTAGTATGTACATACACGAGTTATAATAACGTTTATATAAAAACAATTCGTTTAATTTACAACAAATATATAATAAACTATTATAATGGCTTTATTTTTGTTGTTTTATTGTTTATATTGTAACAAATTTAAATACTTCGTACTTTTGGTGGTAGAATTAAAAATCTTAGTTTAACTATTATTAACACCGCCATTAATCGACCCTTATTCCACTTTAAACAAAACAATATATATTGTTCTTTGTTAAAAAGTGATTTTCGAATAAAACAACAAATACCATCCATACACTTGAATTTCTTTAGTATGCTCAAAGCTCTTCCGGTTGCCTACTGTTTGCTCAGTTAAGTTCTGCGGAATACTGACTGGCGTTACGTTGATTATTGATTTGCTCAACTAGTTTAATAGCTCAGTGGACGATAGTGTTTTCGCTCTACTTCTTTCCTTACCTGAACACCTTAACAACTGACAAAGACTACCGATTACAGCATCTTTTAAACTAAACCATAGCAGATAAATGACTCGCTGGTATTTATGAACGCACTATACAACTTGTACAGAACACACTTTAGCGAAATAATTTATTTTCGACATTTATACCAATTTTAATGCATGTGTTATTAACCACCGCAGATGACTTGATCCACAAAACGCATCAATAAATATAAACTCGACCGAGCTCGCTGCTCGTAAAAAGTTTTAGCCATCGTAAATTTATCTGATGACACCCTATTACCACCAATTCATAAACTACCTTCAATTTATTGAGTCCAACCCTGTTATTTCTATATTTTGTACGGTGTATACGAGCTAAGGAAATATGAGACAGCTTGATTGGTCTCATAAATAGATTTTTATAGTGTCTCGACATAAAGTTTGAAATATTAATACGGATTTTTGAAGTTTAATATTTTTATATTTAATTCTTTTTTTAATATTTTTTATTAATAATTTAAATAGCGTATTTTAGATATACGCAAGTTGTAGAAATGTTCTTAATTTAAGATATTTAGTTAATTTAGAAGAAGTTTTTGCAACAATTGATCAATTGGAAGTAGTAGTTTTTAGTTTATGTCTATTTTAAAGAAAACCATGCGTTATTTTGAAAACTTACTTACTTAATAAACGAAAGGAAATATAATTGTCTACACTTTATGTTTGAAAAGTTTTTTAAATTTTTTTCCGGTTTACGTGCTATGACTGTTTGAAATTTCGTATTTTAACTTATCTAAAAATTGCGTTTTTATTTAAAATATACGTACGCATTCATATAAGAAAGTCCAGCGCAGGACACTGCAATAGTTATTAAATTCTCTTATACAATATAATTAAATAATTAATTAATTAACTGATTGAGAAAGATATAGATAGAACAAAGTTTGAAATGATTATTTATTACTTACAAATTCCAAAAAGTAATTTTAATTCCTAAAAATATTCTAGTCATCATCATCATTGGTACATTTTTTCTTCATTTTTAATTAACTTTATAAATTTAAATTTTGTCCCGTTAAACTTAATTACCGAAGAACTTTCTCATAATTAGTTTAAACATTTTTTTAATGTTAATTTATCTGTACATTTTCTGCTTAATTTTTGTCAGTATGGGCGGTTTAAGTCAAAAGACTCCAAATTTATAAGCCGTAACATGTTATTTAATTATTTGCGGATTGCAGTATTACTTTAATTATCGACTGCCCCATCTATATTTACCGAGTTAATTGCAATAATCTGGTTTTAATTGTAACATTTCAAGACGCAAAAATGCTAAATATATTCTTAAAAAATATATAAATCTGCAAAATAGTTATTCAAACATTTATATTCAAAATAAATTTCGATCTCAAATTCCCTTTCATATTAATTTAAACGTACGATTTTTTAAATTTAATATTTGCATTGCAAATAAGCAATTAAATTGATGATGACTTTCGGATCTGGATCAAGGTGAAACACATCAAAAGAACACGTTCAGATTGACTTGAATGCATCTCAAATTCAATTAAAACAATTTGATTTTATCTGCTTTAAAAGCAACGCGACAACAAGCATCAATTAATTATTTCAGTTCACTAAGTTTTTAAAAAATTATTCAATTCTTAAATTATTAAACACATCGATTACTTAAGCTTCTCGTTCAGTGCGTATTTATCACTTAAAAACTAATTTTAGTTTCATTTAGATAGAAATGAATTTTTAGAAACACCGATTACTTAAGCGTCTCGTTTAATAACGAATATTTGTAAATAGAACAGTTGTTAGAAATTTTAAGAAATACCGATTACTTAAGCGCCTCGTTTAGAACGTTCAGCTTACCGCATTTAATAATTCTATACCTACTCTGATTTTGTTATACGATTACTTAAGCTCTTCGTAGAGTTGCGTTTGGTGAAAAGAAACCATTAATGATATAAATGTAAAGATAAAGAAGTAGTGTCTACATTTTAAAGGTTGACAATAGTTTTTATAGATTTAGTATCAGAACAACGACCTGTCCCTTTTTTTTCATGTTTTAAAATACAATATATACAACATTAGTTCTATATCATATCTGCTAAGAATTGTATGAATATTAAACATAGAAATGTGGGTGGGTATATGTCTTGTACCTGTGCTTATAACAGTGCCCATTAACATGTTATATGTGTACCTGTGTGTCCTAGAAGCATGAATGTGTGTTGCGATTGAGTACCACTGCGTTTGAATGTTGTATTTTGCATAAAATACAACATTCATTGCACGTTTTCCATGCATACATATATATACACCAGCCCTATATAACATATAATACTGTATATGTAAATTTAGTATCCGATTATAAATCTTTATTTCGCTGATATTGAAATGTTTAGCAATTTTATTGATTGCAAATGTGCACTTGCTTAGTGTAGGCGAACCTTTATACAACATAAAACACTCTACTATAGAGATTAATTTAAAATAAAAATCGTTCATATATACATGTGCCTTTTCCTATAAATGGAGTAGCAGAAAATCGTGTTTATATATACATATATATATATATATATATATATATATATATATATATATATATATATATATATATATATATATATATATATATATATATATATATATATATATATATATATATATATATATATATATATATATATATATATATATATATATATATATATATATATATATATATATATATATATATATATATATATATATATATATATATATATATATATATATATATATATATATATATATATATATATATATATATATATATATATATATATATATATATATATATATATATATATATATATATATATATATATATATATATATATATATATATATATATATATATATATATATATATATATATATATATATATATATATATATATATATATATATATATATATATATATATTATAACTAATATAATATTTATTTTACTAAGTACTATATAGTTTAATGTGGAGAACAATATCTATATATTATTGTAGATATGATTAAATAAAATAAACAATTTGTTTATGTGTTTATTTTTAATTGAAACAAAAGTAAGTTTGAGTACAAGTTAATTAAAAAAGCCCTAACAAGAAATTAGAATATTTCCTTTTAAAGTAACATTATTGTCTCGGCACAATGGAATGGTCAAAGTGACTTGTTGAGTGGACAAGCTTGTTATTTCTGTTTCCGTACTTACAAAACAATGGAATCTTCAAGAACCGAACGAACGAACGAACGCACGCATACACAAACATGTGCACACGCTTATATGTTGGATGGCAACAAAAACAGTCACTGCGTTGCCGCGTTGAAGCGAGTCACTCGTTATTTCCCAACAAGTTCGCAATAATTTACAAAATTCCGGACATTGTAATGACCACGCTGACAAAATAAATCCACTGTAGACAGAACGGTTTTTAAGAATCGCTCGATTTACTATTCAGTTTCCAATACTAACTTTCGACAAACCGACCAAAAAAACAATGAACTAACTGTACTAAAACAAGCATTCCCCACACAATGCTCACAGAGCTTATTCTTTCCAAATTAATTTTATCATTAAATAATATAATTTACTAACTATAATAATCTAGTCAGCGAACAAGTACTGCGGGTTGCATATGGTTAAGTGTTAAAAACTACATATATAAACAAGCATTGGCTACGTAATAATCGCAGAGCTTATACGTTCTAAATTAATAATACAAATTAATTAGTTTAATTTATCGTTAAATAAATAATTTACTAACTATAATAATCTAATCAGCGGACACGCATTGCGGGTTGCATATGGTTAAGCGATAAAAACCGCATATATACTCGTATATATATATATATATATATATATATATATATATATATATATATTATATATATATATATATATTTATATATATATATATATTTATATATATATATATGTATATATATATATATATATATATATATATATATATATATATATATATATATATATATATATATATATATATATATATATATATTATATATATATATATACAAACAAGCATTGGCTACGCAATGCTCGCAGAGCTGCTACATTAAAAGTTAATTATATAAATTAAATAAGATTTCTGTTCTTTTGAATTAAAATTAATAAATATTATAAATGGCGTTGGTTTTAAGTAATGGAAACTGTAAACTGTTGCTATCAAGTAGGAGGATAAGAACCGCGGGTTGCATATGTGTGGGCGTTTTTTAATTTATATGAAGAATTAACCATGAAAATTATTCATATATAATGTAGTATAAATAGAAAATACGAAACATCTTACTAACGCTAATCAAAAGCAGCACTATAAAATAGTTGAATATATAAATTGCGGTTCGCATAAAATAAATAAGAATACTGTTCTGGGCAATCTTACACAATGTCTATACACTTGACTAACAAGCTACAGTAAACACTTGTGAAAATAAATTCAACAATTTTATTAACTGGCATATGCTCCTAGGGCAATTATAAAAAATAGTAAATACACTCAGTGACGGACGGCACTGAATTGCCCTCCCCACTACCACTCCTCGTAATACAAATTGGCAATATACAAAATTCTCAGTGACTTCTATTGCTCGTTCTAGTGTTACGAACATCTAATACTTCTAGAACTTAAGTTAAGTTGTAATTTCAGCAAAAATTAACATACTTAGAATTACATATAAAACGAACGCTTAAGCTCTTTTATGCTACCTATATAAGGCGAGTCAATCGAAAGAAATCAATTTTAATTTCAATTTAGAAATAAAAAGAAAAGTTGTGTTATAAATCGTAATCTATAACTGCTTTTGTGCCAGTAACATATAATACATGTAGGAGGTAAGCAATTTCAGTAATCATTAGTTTTAATGATTGCTCTAGATTCTAGCATATATAGACACAATAGAACATATTGTCTCATTTATCAAATTATAAACTGACAAGCGTGATTGATAAAAGTATAATTATAAATAAATAATGTCTGATTCGTGGCAATTGTTGCGAGGCGATTGCTTTGATTTATTTATTTGCTATTAGGTATTGTTGTATTAACGGAACGATAGGTATATAAAAATAAATGACTATTTCGTTATCAACTGTGAAGACGTGTATTTCCTTTACGAGCTACAGGTACTGGTAACCAAAGTAGGGACGACATAGTAACAATGAAAGCACATTAAAACCAAGTCGGAACAATAAACGCCGGCATTCCAATATCCAGTGGTCAGTGGTCAGTGTTATAACCTGCTTCAGTGGTCATACCGCGGCTACACACTACATATCGTGATCTTTATCAAAAAACACACACACACACACACATGTCTTCTTTTACACACTCTTCTATTGATAAAAATATTTATAAATGTCGTTTTATATTTTGTATTTTTGAAAAGTTGCGAAATTAAAATTGTATACACGTTTAGTAATGAAGGTTTTAACATTTTTTAAATATTCGTTGGAAAACAATTTAAAAAATAAATCTCAACTCAATTCAAACAACCATCAACAACATTCTTCGTTGACAGTAATTATAAAGAATTCACATAAAATTCTCTTTCATTTCCTAACATAAAACCGACCAAGCGAAAAAAAGCACGCGTCTATTTGGTTCTACTGTAATATCATATAATATTATATAATAGTTGCTAATCTACTCGTAATTAGATTTTATTTATTTACACAGCACGCGATACGTGTTTTATACAATAAAATACTGTGTGTGAGAAAATTTCGTATAAAAATAAAAGCAAAGTGATGTTCGTTTAGCAACTTGAGTTTAATTTAAAAAGTGGTTGATACAAATCTGGAATCTGAATAGAAAAATTAATTATCAAGTCTGAAAAAACATGGTTCCAACTTTCACTGGTAGGATTGGCCCCCCACTTTTAGGTACCGTTACCCCACTATACTACGTATACTATTAAATATCGCGGTTTTGTAACTTAACATAACAACCAGAACCAGACACTTGGTCACCGTTACCTGTGGCTGTTTTCAAATAAGCACTTGTCTTAAGACCGTTGACTCTTACTATACTAGCTGCATTTGTCATCAGATTTTAAATAGACATGTTCGAATGACAATAAAATTAGAAAATCTAATTCATTGAATTTATAATGGACATAAAAAAAACACACATCGAGATTGATTTTTACTTACTTATACGATGTCATAAATTTCTATTGTAATCACGAAACATTTCAAAGTCTGTTTTGAACGTTTCTTAATCCACATTCAACATTTAAACACATATGTCTGTATGTATGTATGTATGTATGCATCTATGACTCTGCATGGCTCTGTATGTCTCTGTATTTATCTGTATGTGTCTGTATGGTTTTGTATGTCTCTATATGCATGCATGTTTCTGTATGTCTATATATCTGTATGTCTCTGTAGTTATCTGTATATTTCTGTATGTCTCTAAATGATTCTGTAGTTTCCTGTATGTGTCTGTATGTCTCTATATACTCTGTATTATCTGTATGTTATTTATCTGTATGTCTCTATATGACTCTGTATGTTTTTGTATTTATCTGTATGTCTCTGAATATGTTCTGTATGTCTCTGAATATGTCTGTATGACTTTGTATGCCTCTGTATTTATCTGTATATCTCTGTATGTTTTTGTATGTCTCTAAATAATTCTGTAGTTTCCTGTTTGTTTCTGTATATGTCTGTATGTCTCTATATGACTCTGTATGTTTTTATATTTATCTGTATGTCTCTGAATGTGTCTGCATGTCTCTGTATGTTTCTGTATGCCTCTATATGTTTCTGTATGTCTCTGTATGTATTTGTATGACTTTGTATGTCTCTATATTTATCTGTATGTTTTTGTATGTCTGTAAATGATTCTGTAGTTTCTTGTATGTTTCTGTATATAGCTGTATGTCTCTATATGACTCTGTATATCTCTGAATGTGTCTGTATGTTTCTGTATGTCTCTGTATGTCTCCGTATGTATCTGTATGACTTTGTATGCCTCTGTATTTATCTGTATGTCTCTGTATGTTTTTGGATGTCTCTAAATGATTCTGTAGTTTCCTGTATGATTCTGTATGTGTCTGTATGTCTCTATATGACTCTGTATGTTTTTGTATTTATCTGTATGTCTCTGAATGTGTCTGTATGTCTCTGTATGTTTCTGTATGTTTCTGTATGTCTCTGTATGTTTCTGTATGTCTCCGTATGTATCTGTATGACTTTGTATGCCTCTGTATTTATCTGTATGTCTCTGTATGTTTTTATGGATGTCTCTAAATGATTCTGTAGTTTCCTGTATGATTCTGTATGTGTCTGTATGTCTCTATATGACTCTGTATGTTTTTGTATTTATCTGTATGTCTTTGAATGTTTCTGTATGTCTCTGTATGTTTCTGTATGTCTCTGTATGTTTCTGTATGTCTCTATATATTTCTGTATGTCTCTGAACGTGTCTGTATGCCTCTGTATTTTTCTGTATGACTTTGTATGTCTCTGTATGTTTCTGTATGTCTCTGAATGACTCTGCAGTTTCCTGTATGCTTCTGTATGTGTCTGTACATGATTCTGTATTTATCTGTACGTCACTGAATGTGTTTGTATGCCTCTGTATGTATCAGTGTGTCTCTGTATATTTCTGAATGTCTCTGTATATATGTATACGTGTATGTTTTATGCACTGTTCACTGTAACTTAATAACGCAACAATAGACCAACCGGAAATAGTAGTTACTTGAAACCATTTTCAGTTTTTGTCTATTTTAAGAAAAACTATCCGTTATTTAGTAAAAGTGCTTACTTAGTAAACGAAAGACAATACACATATCTACAATTTTGGTTTATAAAGTGTTTTGAAATAGCTTCCGGTTTCCGTTCTATATATATATTTGAAATTTAAATTTGTTAAAGTATACTTCGAAGCAAGTGATGATACATTTTACTTTGTTATGGTGTATAAGAAAGTTCAGATATTTTAATAAGATGTATTTCCTTTTTTCACAATTTAAACCAAATAGATCGTGAATTAAGATCACACACACACACACATATATATA